>CATKHJ010421989.1:0-12137 GCA_949750685.1 Vernicia montana | reverse complement strand
TAGAGAGAGAGAGAGAGAGAGAGAGAGAGAGAGAGAGAGAGAGAGAGAGAGAGAGAGAGAGAGAGAGAGAGAGAGAGAGAGAGAGAGAGAGAGGCATTTTGACTATTAGTATTACTTATATATTTTTTTATTTTTTTATATATTACTTATTAATATATATAAAGTATTACTTATATATTTTTTTATATTTATAAAATTCATAAATAATAGTTGAAAAATAAGAATAAATTTATATAGAAAATATTAATAAATTCAGACACACAAAGCATGAAAAGATGAATCAATCCATTTTAAAAATTTTTAGAGTTATCATGATGTGAGAGAATTATAAAAAGTGAGTAATAAAATTAGAAGTCATAATATATGTGTTTATATATATATATATATATATATATATATATATATATATATATATAAAGGTAATTAAGTAATATATTTTTTATATTAAGGATAATTATGTAAATATAATATCGAGTTCTTACGGAATCGAGACATGGATTCCCATGGGGTGGAACTCATCTTCGCTAATGGGGAAGAAATATTTCTCATTTTCGCTCTCATAAAAATAAAAATTGAGAAATTTTCGCCCCATTCAGAACAAATCTCTTCAAGAAATGGAAATTCTTCGATTGATTGCCATCCCTAATTTTTTTTTTTTTTTTTTTTGCCCAAAGAAGATAAAATACTAGCATTAATCAAGGCATAAGCCCAAGTAAATACAAGTACAAAGCAAACCAATGGGAGTTACCCAACTAAAACCATCATAACTGGATCAGAGGTCCAAATACAACCTACCCATAATAGGGCTTCTAAACTTAGACTGTAAACCCAATGAAAACACAGCCCTAAGGCTGGAGAGAACATAAAAATTACACAAATACCCATTATCCTTCCTGCACTCAGCTTCCTCAGCCACCATGTTTGCCGCCGCTAGAGCCAAGGAGTAGGAAGAAAGATCCATGAAAAACGAGAAATGTGCAGTTGAATCAATCCCAAAAATACTTGTACACTTGAGCTCTTTCTCATGTCCATCATTGCCAAAAAACCCTGAGGCAATGAAATTTGAACAGAGACCATAATCCCTCCTCCATAAACAAATTCTTATGGAAAATGGTCATCCACCAGTGACTGTGGATCTCCTCAATCCGATCAAATTGATCTCCTTTTTAGCAATAAAAAATAGATCCAAGCCTTTGCTAGCATTCACTTCCCCCTCCCTCCAACATGCATCAGTATATATCACAACAAGAAGTTTAAATCGGAGGGAAAGCCGGACATAGCTGTAGTCTTGCACCACATCACCGCTGTGAGAGAGCCAGCGCCCAGATTCCAAACACTCGATGAGAACGGGGAAACCAAAAAGCTCACACAGAGCCAAAATCAATTTATTGATACTAAGAAGCAAGGAAATAACATGAAAATAACAAGAACATGAAAATGGATATCCCTTCCGGTGACTAGAGCCACCGGGGGGTACCCCCATATAAACCTCAAGCAGCGTAAGTAGTAGAGAGAAAAGTCTAGAAGAGATAATACACCAAATTGAATATAAGTTTGAATAAAAATTTATGTTAATACATTGAAATTTTTTACTTGAAATCTTGACAATGCTTCAAACTATATATATAAACTAATGATGTAAAATTTTATTAAGAAATTGTTTTTAAAATCTTTGTAAAATATAATATTTAAATTTTGAATTAGTGCTTTTCTTTAAAATTTATATACTTCTAATATATCCATATTCTAATATAATGTATAAATAATGGGTAGCCTTATTGCTAAAACAATAATTATTATGATCAAAGCAAATATACTTTAAAATTTTTGATATGTCAATAATATCTTTATATTTGATTTAGTTAATTGTCTAATTTTTTTTTATCTATCTCCTAAATTCATGCTCAGTGATAAATAAAGAAAAAATATATCAATATCAAATACATGATTTTCATTCTCGAATGATGAATTTCAATTCTTATAATTAAATTTTATTTTTTTTTATCAAAGTAATATTTGGGTGACTTTTTTAAATTAAATTGAATTTTTTTCTCGTTAATAAATCTCCTTATTAATCAAAATGATAGTTTTCATCTTTATGTGTTTAAGCTATTTCCTTTTCTTTTTCTTATTTTTTCCATTTTTTCATTCTTGAATAACTACATATAAAGTTATACAATTTCCAAAACTACATGTTCAAGAAAATTTACTAAAAACATGATTTTCTTTTTAATGACAAAGAAATCCGTATGTAGTTTGTTTTTATTTATATATTTATTTTGTATTTTAATTGCAATAACGTGAATTTTTTTTAATTAAAAAATATTGATAATTTATTTATTTCTATATTTTAAAATTGTAAGAATTGTAATTATGTCATTTTAGTATAAAAAATAATTTTTTTATTTATCACTTAATATGAATTTAGGAAATTGAAAAAAAAGAAAAGAGAAAATTAACTAAATTAAATAAAAGGGTATTGTTGACATATCTATACTTTTAAAATATTCTTACTCTAGCTTTAACAATTATTGCTTTGGCAATAACATGGCCCTAAATAATAATATAATAATATAATAATCTATATTTTAATATAATTGAATTAATCAAAACTCTTTAACTTTGCAAATTTAATAAATTAACTATTGCAAATAAAACTAATAGCTCAATCTAGAAAAAAATTAAGTTTAAAGACTACATTAATAATTTAGTATAAATTAAATAGCCAATTTAACTTTTTATCTCCTTCTAATTAATAATTAAAAATATTATTTTCATTTTAAATTTAATTTAAGCTAAAATTGTAACTTTATAACTAAATTAAATATTAAAAAATTATGGTAAAAAATATTAATATTTTATATGTGATTAACATGGATAAAGTATATGATTTATGACTTATGCCATGATCATAATATAAAGATAAGTAGATATATATTTGATTATGCAATTTTAATGTTGTAATATTTGAAAGTACTGTTTATATTTAACTTTAATTTGAAATTTTAAAATAAAAGAAAACAATGAATGAATGATTTTGCAAAATTCTCTATCCAATAAATTGCTAAACACGTTATTAATTTGAAAATATTAGCTACATTTGATTATTATTTTTTAGTTTTTAAGTTACCATTGTCCTAAACTTTACTAAAATTTAAACATTAATATTTATTAGATTATTATTTGGTGTTAAAAGTTTATATTATTTGATAGGAGTTTGAACTTATAACCTTCCAACCCTCTTTTAATTTAATTTTTGACTTTTTATTAATTTTAAAAAATAAAAAAATTGTTAAAATTTTATAAAATGCATTAACTAATTTGAAAATTAATATATTTTTTTTCAATTATAGACCATATACTTTCCCTTAAAAAATATAGACCAAATACTAATAAAAAAAAATTACATTTTTTGTTAATATAAAAACAAATATCACTAAATATGAAAAATTTTAATTTATCAAAATATTAATAATATTCTAAATTCATGAACCTGCAACTCACGTGATTAAAAAAACTAGTTATTATTAAATATAAGTTTGATTTATATATTTTCATTAACTATATGTATGTGTATATAATATATTTTTAATGTTATTTGTCAATAATGTATAATAATAATACACTTTTATGTCATGTCGGTTTTTTCTCTAACTTGACATGACTCAAAATTTTTTTTTTTTAAATATGGTTATTTTGGATGAAAATTGAGCGGATTCGATCCAATGAAATTTTGATTGGGTTGGATAATTAGGTTCCATCGGATTAGAGAAATGCAATAAATAACATTCGTTATAATATTTGTAACGCACATTACAAAAAAGCATCGAACGTTATTTTGTTTTCTGTACAAAATTTTAAAAATGACAATAATAACAAATGTTACAACATTTATAATAAGCGTTATACAAAATAATAATCATTACAAAAGAGATAACGAATGTTATTTTGCATGAATTCAACCTAATTCGACCCAATTATTTTCTCTAAGATATTAAGAATTCGACCCGTCTCGACGAATTTAAATTGAAATTCAAATACTCGGGTAAGGTAGAGTCAAGTTGCTTTTATATATATATATATATATATATATATATATATATATGGCAATTTAATTCGCTTTGTCCTGTCTTGCTCCTAATGAAACGGGTAATACCAGCTCTGTTTATTAAATGGGACGAAATAGGTTTAAATTAAAAAACTTAAATCGGGTTTGGAGCGGGACGGGACGGATAATGCTATACTCTCATCTCTAATATATATATGCCTCTAATTTTTATAAAACTTTAAAAATTAAGATATAAATGAGTAAATATATCAATCTCCCTTATTTGTATGGGCCCCAAATATCCAGGCCAGAATTTTAAAGCCCATTCTTTCCTTGGCCTAGAAATTAGAATAGGATGCTATTTTTCAATTGTTTAATAATAGGGACAATAACACTTATATTGTCTTCACTTTAAATAAATTTTTATTTAATTACTTGAACTTTAACTCTCTCTCTCTTTTTTTAATAAAATGTATCAAGGGTCAAAAGTTACAATTTAGAAAATATCATAGATTCTTAAACTCATTATAACATGTTTATTGAGTTCTTAAATTTGAATTATTATAAATTAAATTTAGTACTCTCTCACACTTTTATAGAAAGAAAAATTCAAATATAATAGTTTAAAAAATTTTAAAAATAATTATAAATTCAAAAAATTTAAACTATATAATAAATAAAATTTGAAAATTCTATAGACTCATAAATGATGTTTTTATTTTTTTTATAATTTTAGTAATTTTCATTGCAAAAATATAATGTAACTTTTAAATGTTTTTATATTGTGGTTAACATATTTTGAATAATAAATTTATATTTCTCATCAATAAATTTCTTATGAGCTAGTATATTTGTTATATAGAATCGAATTCTCTAAAAAAAAAAAAATTATTTGGTAATTTTATTTGAGCTTATAACCGTTGATTGATTGGTAACATAAGTTGATTCCTTATTATTTTTATTTTTCAAAAAAAGGTAAAAATTCTGAACATGACAAGCACAATGAATGGTCTTCTTAGTGGGAATATATGTTTTTTCTGGTTTTATATTACTTGTTAATATTATCATTAATTATGCCTTAAAAAAATATTATCAATATATCATTATTTAATATTTAATATTTAATATTAATGCACTATGAACGTGGCTGCATAATCATGCTCAACAATGCTACAAATTGATAGGAGACTTTTTGGCAATTTCTTTTCTTTGCTTAAAAAGATAATAAAATAAGAGTGACAAAAAAAAAAAAAAAAAAAAAACATCAATTTTACCTTTAATTAAATGATACTAAATTTATATTTAAAATTATAAAATTTTGAATTTTAATCAAATTAAATTAATAAAAAAAATTGTCAATTACATATTTTAGTGTTTTTCCTTGTCATTCACTCAAAAGCTTTCTCATTCTCTCTAATATTTTGTAAATTTCATAAACTAGTGATGACTTATGAGATTTATTTTTGAACTTTTTAACATTAATGAGTGACAATTTATTCCCTTTTTAGAATGTTAAAAAAATGGTAATGCCTATCACCATTAAGCATGCAAAATTTGTTCCCTTTTTAGAATGTTAAAAAAAATGGTAATGCCTATCACCATTAAGCATGTCAAATTTGTTATTAATGATTTATTGAGAAAGTATAAGCATCTCTTAAATTAAATTAAATTAAAAAAAAAAGGGATGAAATATATATATATATATATATATATATATAATGTTGAGAATTGTATCCCATATTGAATAAATAAAAAATATATAAAGAATTTATAAGTGGGTAAATGTTAAACCTAATACAAGCCAAATGATTTTGTGTAAGTGAGTTCCAACATCTGCCCACATATATATAAACTCATGAACTTTAATATATATATAGAAGAAGTAAAGTTACGGTTTTGTCAATAAGCAACCAGAAAAGAGTTGGAACTGGCAAAGTGATGAGTTGATCTTGAGCGATAAGTCGAAGAGGAGTCTCGATAAAAAAATAACGAGGTGAACTATTGTGGTACTTTGAGGTTGATTCGACGTTTATCTCTTAAAATACAACGATAACAAAGTAATTTTGAACACCACAAAATTATTTTTTCACAAGCTATTATTTTTCCACAAACTATAACTGTGATTGAACTAGAATTGTGATAAGAGAAGAAACTCAATAAATATATAAAACTTTACTGATTTTTGACACTCTTAAAGAATGAACAAAATCTCTTTTTATAAAAAAACTTAAGGACAACATCGATACAAAATACTTAAAGTCATTTAAGAGATTGTTACAAAACAATTAAAAAAAAAAAGAGTGTTACAAAACAATTAAGATAAAAGGTTACAAAGTAATCAATTTCTCATTTAAAGTTTTAAGACCTTTTTTACATATTTTTTAACAAATGAGACCCATATTAAAGCTGTTTCATGTCTAAATGGGATCCATGTTAAAGCTTTTAATATAGTATTAGAGTTTCATATGAACTGATCCAAACTGAGATTCATATTCAAACCCCCAATATTAGATTGATCCGGAAGCTGAAAAAAATATGCTCTTCAGGTACATTTGAAAGCAAGTGTCAACTGAATCATTAATAATTATATATTATATAATTAATAATTAATTTTCAATAATAAATTTATAAATATTAAATTAAATATCATTATTTCATATATTAATATTACTATATAATAAATATTAGTAAAAATTATAAACAATATATCAAATTAATGGAAAGATATAAATATAGTGGATAAGAAGAAAATAGATCACTAGTTTACCTATATATATATATAAAGTGTGAAGAACATGTGAATGGAAAATATATACTTAAATATTTCGTTGTCTTGAACCACTAATCATCTAGAAATTTGGAGTTTAATATCGATATTTTGATAGTAAAATTTAATATATTGTTCCCTCAAAAAAAAAATCTAATATATTGAAATGTTTATTAATTTCAAGAAAAAAAAATCTAAAATAAATATTAAGATTCAAATCTCATAAAAATTAAATAAATTCATATATCTTATTATTCATAACAATTTTTTAAGAAATATATTATTCATTTAATTAAATATATTTAACAATTGCAAATATTATTTTTCTTTTCTAATTAATATTCCAATCATTTTTATTTTTATTTTTTTAATTTTCTAAACTTCGTTCTTTTGTGGGGAAGGTCAAATTTCACGTTTGAAAACCTACGATTCATCCATGTAAAAATAATAAAACAGCTATCTAGTATTAATAATCAATTATAAACTTCCAAATTTGCTGGGTAAGGCTCAATAATTAAACCTTGGGGATACTTATCATAAATATATATATATTCTAAATAAAACAGAGTAAAAAGCCAAATATATCAAAATCATCTACTTATATACTTTAAACTTAGATTCAAAAAAAAAAAAAAAAACATTTTCAAAATAATATAATGTGTTTGATTAAGTCTCATTAATAATAAATATTTTCATACACTCTCATACATAATGATAGTTTATATGTTGACAGGATAATAAATTTAAATTCAAATCTTCAATCATCAAATGCTAAAAAAGAAAAATTAAATTTTTCATAAATTAAAATAATTCACATGTATAAAAACATTTTAATTTTAATTATTATTATTATTATTTTTGTATATAAAGAACTTTTAGAAAATATATAAATAACTTATAAGTGAGTGGGTTCGAACATTTACCTAAGCCGACGTATTAGAATTTGATTAATTGAGTAAAGTGTATATTCAATTTTGCAATAATTTAATTTTATTTTATTTTGTCCATTTTCATATTTAGAAAAATATAATTAATAAAATTTAATAAAAGAGTATTTTTCAACATTTAATATTTATAATTTTTAAAATTTATTTTTAATGTGGTTTTAATTCTCAGTTAACCAAGTGGACGTTTATTGTGTTAAAATAAATACTTAAACGGCTGTCGTTCAATTGAGGTTTTTGTTATTTTTCCAGTGTGTTTTTTTTAGAAAATGACCTGTCCTTTTTTCCTGGTGGTTTTTGTTGATAGAAGAACTAATCTTGCATCAATGGTCAATACTGGGTACGAAGGCTATCCATGATTGGTGCTTATGGGATTGAGGCGAAATATAATTTTACAAAAGCATGCACCTTCATTGCAGGAATTTGCAGGCTGATCTCTTTCACACTGCTAGCCCTCTAGGCTTTATCTTACATATTGCTAAGGTACTCTTTCCCATTTTTTTTTTTCTTCTCTAATATGTTATATATATTATTATGTAGCTTTTGATAGAAGAACTAAGAAAAGAAACAATTAGTACTACACAATTGTCTAATTCTAAATAAAATAACTCCAATAAATTTGACTCTAATTAAGAGTCGAACTCGAGATCTTTCAATTTTAAAAACGATTTCAGTATCATCGAATCAAAAGCTCATTAATAAAAAAAAAAAAAAAAAATCATTTTTTGTGTTGGATGTTTCTTTTTTCTCCTTTTATTTCAAGAAAAATCATATGCTAGTTTTATTTCCTTAATCACAATAATGTATCAAAACAATCACCATTCTTTCAACAAGTAACTCAATCTCAAAAAAAAAAAAAAAAAAAAAAAAAAAATTCAAACCACAAAACCTACAAAGACACACTACAATCTCCCATATACAAACTCACCCAAAAAAAAAAAAAAAAAAAAAATTTACAACCCTTGAATTAACTAACATGTACGAACTGAGAGAATAAAACCATGGATTCTTTTCCTAATCTCATCTGGATTAGCACCCACAAGCTTATCAACCTGAGCTCCTTCACTCATCAACAAAAATGTTGGCATGGCTTTCACCTCCATCTTTGTAGCCACCTCCTAATTATAAACCACATAAACACCATTAAATAACAAATTAGAGGCACTTGTCTTGGACCCAATAGCTACTTTGGCCCAATCTTTCATAAATCAATTAGGCCTATGAACATAAACTAATAGAATTAAGAAATGATTATTTATTCAAATAAAAATAATTATATTACGAGTTGAAACCCTTAATCGAGTTTAATTATTTCAGAAAAATAAAATAATTATTATGTGAATTACAATTAAAAATTTTCAGTTTCAGACCTAAAACTTCTCTCTGAAAATACAAGTGATATCAAATTATAGAGTTTAAATTGTGAATAAATCTCCCTCCTCAAATACTAAAATAAATAAAAATTGTCATTTTTTTTTTAAAATTGTTTTTTTTTTTTGTTGTCAAACCATAATCAAAATTCATTGAGTAAAAGGAGAGCAGAGTCAAAGAAATACCAACAAATAACTAGTTGAAAGAAATTACAAATTAAAAGCTATTATAGAGTTCCAAATATATATATATATATATATATATATATATATAAAATTATTCCAGTACTTTAAATGTTATGATCTTAATTAAAATTAATTAGTAATGATCAAATATATTCATATAGAAAACAATAAAAGCCAAATATTTGTTGTGAAAAATTAGTTATTTTAATGGTACAATTAAACAAAATTTTACCTTAACCTCATCCACATCCACAGTGAGAAACAGAATATCTTGGTAGGTCAAGGCTAGGGCCTCAAAGAAAGAATTCATGGCTACTGAGGGCATGCACCAAGAAGCTGTAAAGTGAACCATAACCTACAATTTTACCCAAAAAAAATTAAGTGATATCAAAGTTTATATTTACCATTGATCGAGTGACTGTATTATAATATAAAAGATTAGAAATTTAAATTTTAACAATATGGTGATGTGGATGTCATTTTTGAAAAAGCTATTTTAAACCTTAATAAAAAAAAAAAAATCAAATTCATAGCCAATAAATTTAAGGCTCCACAAGATAAGAACTTACAGGGGAGCCTTGATTGGTAGCTTTAGTGATGAAGAGTTTCCATGATTTCTCTGAGTCTATTTTGACAACTCTAGATTTCATCACTACCTGTCCATGTCCAGCCATTTCTTATAATTCTTTTTTTTTTCTGCTTCTCTCTCAATTAGAAAATGGTCTAATTTATAGAGAATTGGACCAAATGTTGTGTTAGGTAAAATACTTTTTTTTTTTTTTTTTCACTATGTTTAGAAATGAGGTGGTATTTTTTGAACAAAGATGGGACTGAATTGATTAATGTAGGACCCGGTTTTGGCTACTAGTTAGTACTTATTCCAACATATATATCTATAAAGGGTTTTGGTTTATCCATTTCCATGTCACCATAATCATGAAGGTTTATTAACTTTTTTTTTTTTTTTTTTTTTTTTTTTTTGTATTAAAGGTTTAATATGCCGAAATAATATCTTTCAACAAATTGATAATAACTTTTGTAGTTTGAAAGATTTAAACCTGAAACCTTTCACTTCTTCTTATAAATGTTGAAATTTATATAGTTTTGAAAATGCCAACCTCAAAAATTTGCTATTGAAGTTAGAGAATCCAATTATATATAAACTCATTCAACATCTTATATTTAATCCATGTGATATTTATATTTTAATATTCTTCCTCAAAGGATAATTGAGTCAAAATAATTTTTTAATTCAGTCTAATTGACACTTGCAAATTTATAATAAAAATTGAATTGATACAATAAAAAGCTCAACATGATCGAAAAAATAAATTTGAAAACTCATCACATGGCGAAAGATAATTGAAAGAAACTCACCACAGAGCAAGAATTGAAATTAAACTAAACTCGAAATATACCGAAAATTGAAAGAGAAATTGAAATCTCAATCTGAATTATGATATAACAGAGGTAAGTGCATCCTTCTTTTTTCTTATAAATATTAGAACTTATACATCTTATACTTTTTAAGAGAATAAAAAAACCAATCAAATCACTAACTTTCTTTATCTTCTAAAAAAAATCTGTATTATGAGTCCTAACCATATAAAAACAAACTTTATCTAACTGTTAGTATTTGTTTTTCTAAAGGTGATAATGAATACTTTGGCAAAAAAAAAAAAAAATTGTGGTAATGAATAATGACCCTTTTAATTTATTCTTAAATTCCCATTAATTTCATGGACAAATACAATTTTTAAATGAATACTCCCTCTATTCTAAATTACTTAACATTTTAAAGATGTGCACATAAATTAAAGAGTGAATTAGTCTATTTAATTAGTAGAATAAAATGAGAAAGTTGTTTTTATTTTTTATTTTGCTTAATCTCTAATTAGGGATTATTAAAGATAGAGTAATTAATTCTATAAAGTCATTTTTTATTGAAATTTATATTCAACCACTGATAATTAATGAAATTTAAATTTATTTAAAAAAAAAGAATATTAAAAATAGAAAAAAGATAAAAATACTATAAAACATCAAATAAAGTGAAAAAAAAGTAAAATCTCTTAAACTTCAAATAATTTGAAATTGAGAGAATATAAAATTTGAGCTGCAACAAAATTTATTAATAATGAATCCTCCATTATGATGTCATAAAAATACTCAATTTTGTGATCTTATATTTAGTCTTGTCAATAAGTTTAATAGATATGGAAGTTTCCCTTTTCTTTAGCTCTTCTTATTATATGAGGAACTAACTAAAATTTGGCATATAGTCTTATGCTTACCAAATTCCATAAATTAATTGAATATGAAAAAAAAAACAGGTATATGATGATGCAGAAAAATCCATCTTTCCTATTGGCACACATGTCAATTTGGGTTCTGCTTCTGTATACTCCACCCATGTCTTTATCAATTTCTAGGCTCATAATAATGATTTTAAGGTTTTATCCTTATCACCATCCTGTTGCTGAGAATAAACTGCAGAATACCTCATATGCAGCTTATCTTTTTGTCAAAATTAGCTCAACTACCCACTTAATTATTGTCAAAATTAGCTCACAAGTAGGTGGTCAAATGAAGAAATTTAGTTTGTCAAACTTAGCTTAACCACTCACCATTAATTTATCAAAATTAGGTAAGGTGGGTGGCCAAAATTAAGAAAATTTTGGTTGGAGTTGTTGGTTATTTGCCTATATAAAGGCTAGAATTTCAAGCTTAATCCCATCCCAAATTTGAGAGAGAAAATAGAGAGTTTGAGAGATAAAAATATTTGAGTGTGTTTCTCCTATTTTAAAAGAGAGAAATTAATT
>CATKHJ010421925.1:0-10026 GCA_949750685.1 Vernicia montana | reverse complement strand
ATTATTATTAACATTTGAATAATTAAAAATATTAATCCCTACCAAAATTTGATAATAAAATATTTAATTTGTATGTCTTATTTTACTTCAAAAGTATATTTATATTTTAAATTTTGATATTTTAAAATTCATATTGATTATTAAAAAATTATATAAAATCATGCATTCAAAATTTATTTAAATAACCAGCAACACATGTTTGAATTTTACTAGTTAAATTAAAGGTGCCTTCTACAATTCCTTTACGGTACTAAAATTACAATACGATAAAAAGATTTTACCTTTTAGATTTAACAGCTTAAATCCTAACCATTAATCTTTTTAAAATAATTTTATAATATTTAAAAATTATTAAATTTTTTTTATAAGTCAACATGTTAAAAATACATAATTTAATAATAAGTATTATAAAATATATTAAAAAATTATATAATTATATTTAATATTTTAGTTGTTTGATTTTTCAATAAATTTTATAATTTTCTAAACTAACTTTGTAATTTATTTATTACTTTAACTATTTTTTTCAAAATACAAATTACAATACCCAATATAAAAGTTATAGAAAGAGCTAAAAAAAATTATATAAGCAAATATAAAATTAGATTATATTTTTTTTTTCAATGGACTTAATAATTTCATCTTTTATTTTGCAATCTAAGTATCATGTTGTGTAATTTTTTGTGGATTAAAATTAAATAGGCTAACAGTATAAATTATAATAGACATTAAAGAAATAGACAACTAAAAATTTTATATTAATTATTGAGTTTATGTAACTTTTTAATAAATATTATAATTTTGACAATTAAACTATTATCATATATTATTTTGCATAAAATAAGTCATGTTTTCGTAAAATTAAATTTTTTTTTCAGATCTAAAAAGAATTACGAAAAATATAAGAAAATTGTGATTTTTCGTAAAAAATTATTTTTTTTAAATAAAATAAAATAAATTTACTTTAATTTTTAATAAAATAATCATAGAAAATACAGGCGGACGCTCACGCTCGCGCGCACATATATATATATATATATATATATATATATATATATATATATAAATAAACGGTTGCCACTTTCTTTGACCCAGCTTGCTGCCTTATTCAAATAAAAAAAAAAAAAAAATGTATACAGCAGTGCTGAACTGGGGGATTAGGCCAACCTGAGTCTAATCATTGAACCCAAAATAATCTCCACATTTATTTATTTTTTAAAGATTCAATATTTGTTTAAAGCAATATATAAAAGAAAGAAAAAAACAAAAGGGAAATTAAAGTATCTTTTAATACCCTCTAGCAGCAATTAAAAAAGAACTATCACAAAAATAATTCAGCAATTTTTTATTAGCATATGGATTATGGGTGAGAGATGAGATGATCCAGAACAAGTCCACAACTACCGCATACCAACAGTACCAGTTCATGAGTTGAAATTTCAATAGTTTTATCCAACTTTATATAATATATATACCTGCCGGCGGCTGCAGTTAAAACACAGCCATCTTCGTTTGGTGGACTCAAATTGCAGCTACTAATTAGCCTTTGAAACAATCCATTTGGCTAAACTTATTATAATTATCTGAATTCAAAAGTCCCATTTCTTGTTCTTTAATTACCAAGTAAACCGTCTGCCTAAACAACAAAGCATATATACAGTCAAAAACCAACTGTCTTATTGCAAAGCTGACCCGTGCTTCATTTGTTTTCCTAATTTAATTACTCTTTCCCCAAAAACAGCTAATAAATAGTCATTTTTAAGAAGAGAAATTAGCTTTTTCTTGCTTCTTCAACCAACCAATATTATTTTCCCTTCAATCAAAACCCATCAATTCCCAATCCAAAAAGTCATCATTTCATTTCCATTTCTTCGGTCATTTTAGTTTCTATATTGATTCATGACGGTGTCTCCTCAAATTTTTCCGCCAAGAAAACGGCGGCCATCGGCGGGGGCTTTTATACCTCCTAATTTCTCTGATCACAAACTTGTTCAATCTCTACTTGTTCTCTCCCAAGAAATTTCATCTCTCAAGCCTCTTGGATTCCTTCTAAAACGTAATTCTCTTTCGATTATACGTAAAGCTAAGTTACTTGAAATCTTATTCGATGAGCTTCTTCGAAATCCAATTCCTTTCCTGTCTCCAACACTCCTCTGTTTTGAAGAAATGTATATAGTTTTACAGAGAATCAAAACTCTGATTGAGGACTGCTCTAATGGAAGTAGGATGTGGCTTCTAATCCAAATTGAATCTGTGGCTAGTAATTTCCATGAGCTAACTCTTGAATTATCAACTCTTTTGGATATTTTCCCAGTAAAACAAGTTGATTTGAGCGAAGATGTTCAAGAACTCGTTCTTTTGATTAGAAATCAATGCTCCCAAGTAAAATCCTTCTTAGATCCCAGAGATTATAATCTAAGGCAAGATGTTTTGAATTTGCTTGACCGAATCAAGAAACAAATCGTTCCTGATCATTCTAAACTTGCAGAGATATTTGATAAATTGGGCCTGCGAAATTCTTCCAGTTGTAAAGAAGAAATCGACAGTCTAGAAGAAGAAATTCGAAATCCAATCGACGACAAATCCAAATCTGAGGTGGTTGCTTTAATCGGACTCGTTCGCTACTCGAAATGTGTTCTCTATGGAGCATCCAAGCCTACATCTGATCACCGGGGGAGAAAGTCGGTGCCGGAGGTTAATATTCCGACTGACTTCCGTTGTCCTATTAGTCTGGATTTGATGCGGGACCCAGTTGTCGTGGCAACTGGCCAGACGTACGATCGGGAGTCGATTACACTTTGGATTGAATCTGGACACAACACGTGTCCTAAGACAGGTCAGATTCTGGCCCACACCAACCTGATTCCTAACCGCGCTTTGAAGAATCTAATTGGCATGTGGTGTCGCGAGCAGAAAATACCTTACGAAATTAAGGAAGGTAACCACAAAGTTAACGCTGTTATACGAAATAAAGCGGCGATTGAGGCTACCAAGATGACGGTGTCGTTTTTGGGCAACAAGCTTTCCCTTTCAAACTCGTTAGAAGCAGCTAACGGCGTCGTTTACGAGCTTCGTGCACTTGCAAAAACAAATTCGGAAAGCCGAGCCTGCATGGGTGAAGCTGGAACTATACCATTGCTAGTCCGTTACTTAGGCCCTGATATAGGTTCGGAGCTACCGAACCTTCAAGTCAACGCTGTTACAACTATTCTCAATCTCTCCATTCTTGAAGAAAACAAAACAAGAATAATGGAAACTGACGGAGCATTAAACGGCGTTATTGAAGTGCTACGGTCAGGTGCCACGTGGGAGGCAAAGGCCAATGCGGCAGCTACAATATTTAGCTTATCAGGTGTACACTCGTATCGGAAACGATTAGGGAGGAAAACACGTGTCATAAAAGGATTGATGGATTTAGCAAAATGCGGAAACACGCATTCAAAAAAAGACGCGTTAATGGCGATTTTGAATTTGGCGGGAGATAGAGAAACTGTAGGGAGGCTAGTGGAGGCAGGGGTGGTGGAGATGGTGAATGAAGTTGTGAATATACTACCGGAGGAAGCGGTGATAATACTTGAAGTGGTGATGAAAAGAGGTGGAATAGTTGCAATCGCCGCCGCGTATAAAACAATTAGGAAATTGGGGGTTCTATTAAGGGAAGGATCGGATGCGGCTAGGGAAAGTGCAGTGGCAACTTTAGTAACGATTTGTCGAAAAGGAGGATCCGAAATGGTGGCAGAACTTGCATCGGTTTCTGGAATTGAAAGAATTGTATGGGAATTGATGGGAGTAGGGACAATTAGATCAAGAAGAAAAGTGGCCAGTTTGTTGAGGATTCTTCGAAGATGGGCGGCTGGTTTGGATAGTGAAGTAGTGGATAGGCATGTTACTGCTACTTCTACTACTCATGCAACTGTGAGTAGTTTATCAAGAACAGCAATATTGCCAAGCTAGTCCTATTTGTGTGCTGATGTTCGTTAATTAATTGTAAAGAAATTATATATGTATTCTTCAAATTAATTTTCTTCTTTGGTGAGGCAATGATTGTGTAATCCACTCTTTATTCATTGCTCAGCAGCTTCAAATGCAGTCTTTGTTATATATATATTTTTTTTTGTAAAATGATTAATGTGAATAATGATTAATTTCTCTGATAAAATTTTGAACACGATCAGTTCACTAATTAGCATACAACTCATTTCAATAATCAACTTGATTATTGAAATGAGTTGTATACTAATTAGTGAACTCGCGTTCAAAATTTACTCAGCTTCAAAAATCATAAATAAAGACTTTTTTTTTTCGGACATGAGACTAGCTTTAGCTTACAATATACGTGGAGAATGAGCTTGATTAAAGGACGTTGTGCTCAATTAAATAAAAGACTAAAAACAGTGTACTGTTCATCATTATTTCATTGAATGAAATTAGCAGAAGCAACAAATTAAAGAAAAGCACTAAAATATCTTGTATATGATTATGATCAGATAGTTGTCAGCTGTTCCAAATCTATCATAGTTGTTAATGCAAGCAGTAATTAAGGTGGAGAAGGTTTCCCTCAAATAAATAAATAAGGTGGAGAAGGCAGATCAATACAACAATGAAAAAACGAATTGTAAACAAAAAAGGAGAAAATGATTGGTAATTGAATTCAATATATAGTTTTTAGGGTTAGTGTTATTGTTTGTTAGTTTCAAATCTAAAGTTATTTGTAACTTTTTAATTCACAAAATTATTCTTAAGGAAAGAATATAATTATACTTCCTCCATTTAATTTTAATTGTCGTTTTTTGAAAAAAAAAAATTCAAGATATTTGTCGTTTTAAGAAATCAATAAAACATTAATGACATTTTTTTTTAATTTTACCCTTATTCATTATAAGTGAAAATATTAATTGAGCAAGACAAAGAAAAATGTAATAAGTATTTTAGTCATATTAAGTTATTTTTCACTATAATTGAGGCTATTTAATAGATTTTTTAATCTTTATGCAAGAATCTTAAACGACAATTATTTTGAAATGAAAGTAGTAATTAATAAGAGTATTTCTAAAGATAAAAAAAGGTAAGTTAATTGGGTATTAATATATTAAATAAAACATCTCATCACTTATTCATTTGGTATGTAAAATAAATCTATATACATTTGGTGTAAGAATTTTTCATAACTAATTACAAATTTCATCAAAATTTTAAAAAATTAGAAAATTGTCATCTATTAATTATCTTAATGGCCTCAATATAATCTAAATTGACTATTAATTTATGAAAGAAAAAATATATTTATTATTATTCAAAAAGTTGACCATAAAATAAATAATATGAGAGATTAAGTAATTGTACTAATGTTGCTTTTGAATGTATGGATTTAAATTTGAAATTTATTTCAAATAGTATATTTCAAATGTATAATTTGAAATTTATAAATTTATAAATCCCTTATTTGAGGAGTGTAAGAAATTTGAAATTTTAGATTTTAAAGTTGAAAAAAAAAAAAAAAAGAAATTTTAGGTAAAATAATTAGGTAAAAAAGAGAATTTGAAATATTAAATTTTTGAACTTGATAGATTTTATTAGGTATTTGAATCAAATATAAATCTATTCAATATTAATAACCCAAATAAGAAATTTGATCCAAATTCAAATCCAAAATTTAAATTTTTATCATCCAAACGGAACATAAAATTAACTGTCAAGATTGCAGGTTCTCCAATACTTTATTTGCTCACACTCACT
Organism: Vernicia montana; assembly: GCA_949750685.1. Lineage (NCBI taxonomy): Eukaryota > Viridiplantae > Streptophyta > Magnoliopsida > Malpighiales > Euphorbiaceae > Vernicia > Vernicia montana. The sequence continues at coordinate 4,290 of CATKHJ010421925.1, read as the reverse complement.
TTCCCCACCACCCTTTACTTTTGATTGATGTCCATGTCCGGCCGAAAGGTCTTCTCTTCCATATATGAACAAATTAACCTAGTAAGTGCAGCAAAAAACTTCATGGCCAATTACCACATGCACCGACACGCAAACGTGTTAGATATTAGATGGGCGTTTTACAAGTTTTCTTTGGTCAAACATATAGCCTTACATTACAGAACTCAATAAAAATTAATGCGTATATTAAAAAGTCAAATCTGCAGAGACAGCAACACGCATTTGTTCCCACCCAAGAACCTTCAATTTCTCACTTAATTAATCTATTAATTTTCTGATATATATTATATATAAAGCGATTTGGTCCAGTCACTCAAATATCAATCATTCTCTTCCTTCTCTTAAATCATTTCCTTAATCTTCTTTTCCTAATTTTCTGCAAAAAATTAATGGCTGCATCATATAAAATTAATGCTACTGTGACCATAACGATGGTGGTCTTGTTGCTTGTCATCATAGCATCTCAAGCTTCTCATGCCAGGCTTTTAGAGGGTTCTTTCCCAAACGATGTACAAGAACTTGCTCTCTTCGGACAGAACAAAATCCCAATAGATGAGGAGCAAGTTGTTGTTGGCAAGTACAGGCCATTGTTGCTTAATCTCCTTCCTAAGGGTCCTATTCCCTCCTCTGGCCCCAGCAAACGAACCAACAATTTCGTTAACTGAATTTTTTTATATTTGGCTTTAGCTCGGGGTTTCAACTCGCAACTTTACAGTTTTCTAGCTATAGCTTAATTTCTCTCTCTTCTCTCTTAATTCTATTCTTTTATTAATTGAGTTAACATTATATATATTATATAGTGTTAGGCTGTTTCAATGGGAAACTTTAATTTGTGTGTACGTAATATTAATCTAAATGCATTGATTTATGTATAAAAAAAAATAGTATGTAGTAATCTATTAATTCAATAATATGTTTTTGTCTTTAAGTAATGTAATTTGTTTGTTTACTTAATTTTTGGATTGAATATATATGGTGGTGAGTTATTAACCCAAAACCAGATTTATACATAATATAAGAGAGTATGTAACAGACTTAAGAGGTCAAGAAACCCACCAATATACATGCACTCTTTATTTTATTTTATTTTATTTTTTGTTAATTTAACTTCCAACTGCTATATATTTAAATTCAAAAGTTCACACTTTTGGAATGTTTTGGAATTGCTCTAATATCATTGAGCTAAAATTCAGTTTATATATAGAGAGAGATTTTGGTTATATACTCTTTATTTTCAAAAGCAAAAGATTTTTTTTTTTTTTTGAATAGCAATTATTTTAGCAAGAAATGCGAAAGCCCAAAGGATAAGGGATGAACCCAAATAAAAGGCAATACAAGAAAAGTTCAATTGAAGTCAGCAAAGCCCAATGGCCGATTAATCCAGCTTATTCCTAAAGTGGTGAACCCAGTCTCCCTCAGTATTGAGACCCATTAGCCTCTGCAATGTGTCTTTTAAGGTTATCATAAATGAAGCCCAGAATCAAACCCTAAAACAAGTAGCAATGAATTCTGATGATGAAAACATGAAATTTCTGACGGCAACGGCGACCAAATTTCTTACAAAGCAGCTGAAATTAAAGTTAGATTTTAACTTAATTTGCAGTGAAGTGTTTAGAATTTTGAATGATTTGCTTTGCATTCAATAGTTGGTGCTGAATCTAATAATCTTCCTCCCAAGGGTCCTATATCGCCCCTATAGCCCCAACAAACGAACTAACAAACAATTTTACTTTTTAACTTTTTCTTTTCTTTTTTTGTCTTGAACTTCTTATTTTACAGTCTTGAAGATGATCACATTGATTTTAACTAGCACTCAAACTCAACATTGCATGATTTCAGTATCATTCAATTAAAACTCATCAATTACACACTCTTTATTTTCGAAAGCTAAAAGTTTTGTTTTTAAATCGTGATTGTTTTAATAAGAAATGATAGAATCAATAATATATAGTTGTTTTCAGAACTAAAAGGGTTCTAATTCTATATTTCATAACGTTAATAGTTTTAGTATTATTTTTTTGAACATTGAAAAGAGGAATTGAATCTAAATTTATTGTCCAACATTTGACCTATAAGTGTATAAATTTTTAATATTATTGAACTAAGCCCTCATTGGCAATAAAATATTAATACTGAAAACTCCTTTTTTTTTTTTTTTTTTTTTTTTTTTTTTAATTTATCTAGCCTCATAATAAAAGTGTTAGAACTTTAACCTTCTGCCAAAATTCTGGCTCCATCCGGACCACCACTGAAATCAATATGTTTTCTACTTTTACAAATGAAAAAATGGATTGAATTAGAAATGGAATCCAATAAATGAATAATATGTTTCAGGCTTTCGGCCAATTCATTCGGTCCCCAATTAAAAAAGAAAAAAATCTCATTAAAACTCAACACGTCAACCTTTTTGTTACACGAGGACCAAATATGGGGCCAGCTGCTAAAACTTGAATCTACTCAATCTGTTGCTACTTGCTGGCAAAGTGGGGGTAATTAGACGATTTAATCACTTCGGCTTTTATATGTTATAATTATACTTTCATTTTCTTTATATATATATATTAAAATTTAAAAATATTAACTGAGTTGCATTATATGAAACAACTCTCCCCTATTCACATATGCATGTATCAAGCTGAAATCATGGCACATATTCCATTAAAAAAAAAAATTAAAATACTCAAAATATTTTATAAGAAAAATTATGAATGTTTCAACTCTTGTACTATGATACAGATTCTCAATTAATAACGATATTTAATTTCTTTAAATCTTCTGATGAAAATTTTAAATTTTTTACTATCGAATTGTTTTTTTTAACATGGATATTTCTCTAGATGGGCAGATATTAAGAAAAAACATTACAAAAGAGATCAGTATGGAAGTTAGTATTATGTTGGTAGTGTCTCAGAATTTGGAAAACGATAGGACAAGCAACTCTTGCATTGCATCTAATTATAGAGGAGTTACTATGTCCAAGTATGTTAGGTAATTTTGACAGATACCTATCAATACTAATTTAAATGCTCTTAGTAATTAGTATATAGGAAATAGTCTTTCATCCTTTTTCAGTACAATTCATGCGAGTTTTGCTTAATCTAGTTATTATGTTAGGCACTTTCAACATTGTTTCTACCCATTTTAAGTGCTCCTTTATTATTCTCCAAAAAAACATATATTATCACCTTTTTTTTTTTTTTTTTTCTTTTTGGAATATCTCAAAAAAATTATCTATTATTTTTTTTAATTTCATTTTCCATCTAATAATAGTAATTCAATTCAGCAACCTACCATTTTCACCATATTAACTCAGACAAGTAGTTGGCTCCTGCTATATATCTTTTCACTAATTAATTTAGTGCCCTTTTATTTTGATTATAAGTGTCTATATTTATTTAATTTGTTTGTCGTCGGATCGTATCTCTCCATTAAATCTGACCAAAATAAAATTTATTTCTTTTTAACTTTTTTATCAATTTTTTTTTTTTTGGGTTTAAGGATAAAATAATATTATAAGTCAGTTTTTATAAGCTGTTTTAAATTTGTCTTTTTTATCCAGTTAAAGACAAATTATCATTGCTAAAATTAGAGAATTCACAAAGGAAAAAGATAATTTTCTCAAATAGTTTAACTCAAAGAATTGAATCCAAATTAATCATGTGGAAAGTGAAACTAATTCACCTAATTTTTATATATATTTTTTATTATTAAAGGGAAATAATTATTTCCATTTAAACAACAATGAAGTTAGTAGAGAGGACCTACATGTCTAAGAAACCCTTGTTTGGGAAGTCAGTATTGTGCCCACCACAATCTTGCTGGGCTGGGCTCATGTTGCAATAACATAAAGCTATTAATTAACAATCTAATGACACTCTTTAATTAAATTCTAATTTAAATTTTAAGAGCAATTCAATTTCTAGTAGAGTGCTTTTGCTTTAGGAATTTTTAATCTATAAACATATATAAAACAACAAAACAAGTTTTTCTTTTGGGAAAGTTAAATGTATAGATATCAATGTTTTCAAACCCGGCCCGCTCTTAGAACCGGTGAAGGCAGAGGGTCACGGGTTAGAGATCGAACCGGGGTCGAACCGGGGTCGAACCGGGATTTTAAATAAATTAATATATTTATTATTTATATGTTAAAAAAAATATAATATACATATAATTAAAATTAATAAATGTTATTAGAATAAGTAATGAACATTATTTAAAAGAAATATGAATTTGAGATAATTATTTAGAAGA
>CATKHJ010421755.1:0-23147 GCA_949750685.1 Vernicia montana | reverse complement strand
TTCATTTCCTTTCAATTCCTTCCATTGGACTTAAGATTAGGGTGAGGTTAAGTTAGTCTAGCATCAATAGCATTGTTATATGATTTAAGTTGATAGATTAATGAATTGTTGTGATTTTCTATTTGGGTTTCTATAGATTCTAATAGAGATAGAAGAAATGATGATGATGGAGGTTGTGACCACCACATTTGCTTGCTCTAGAGATTGATTGCAAGCTATTTTGAGATTTGCATTGATTGAGGTGAGTAATTATTATACTATTATGATTGTGTTTGATCCCTAAGGCATAACTGCCTAATTCTTTCATGATCATCAAAGTGTTTATTGATAATTGCTATTTGACTATCCTATGAGATATTCCTTTTATTGTATATATGAACCCAATTGTTAAATTCTTCTTGATATTGATTGAAACCATGATATTTGATCCATTGATGATCTATATTATTGATTACCATTGTGTATCTTTATATGATTATTGAACCCGAAAGCAGAAATCCCTAATTCTGATGTGGGGTAAAACATCAAGCGTTGTGCACAATGTACTCCGGTGGATAGAGGAAAGTATCCATGTCTTAGCTAGGGAGGGCTTGTCGCCCTAACTGTGAGATCTGATCAATCTTGCGCAGAGATGAGGGCATGCTCCGATAAGATGAGCCTCTACCTCGATATTGACATAATGAGTAAGTGTTATGCCTCAGTTCTCGGTAATGCCTTGAGCATAATACCATTATATGAAGAACGTTAAGACATAGTTACTTGATTCTCGTACTGTACTGATATGGTTCTGCTGAACATGATATGTTATTGTTATTGACCCAATCGATTGATATTATTGAATGATTGTGTATTGAATTTGAACTATATGATTATTGATATTAAACCTATTGCTTATTAATATTGAATCCAATCGTTTGTTATTATTGAACCGATTGGTTATTGCTATTGAAATGTGAACTATGAACTGTTATTGTAAATTGACCTTTAATCACCAAGCTTCACAGGTTATGGTAGTATAATCTTTACTCATTGCCTTATCTCATTATCGATTCTATTTTTTTTCAGGTGATCTTTAATTTATCGGTTAAGTTCCCGAGGCGTTCTTCTTCTCCATTCCTCGGAAACTCAAGTGATTAATGTAATAGCTCATTTTCTATTAAGTCTTTTTGTATAGATGATTATTCAAACTTAGAAGCTTCATAGTAATGTATTGATTAGTATATGTAATGGAAATAGTCTTATGGGCCTTTTAAGCATTAAGCTTTCGAATATGATATTGTAATTTAATATTGAATAATATTAATGAATATGGATTGGCATAGTTGTTTGGTTCTGATCTTGGGAGAATGTATGATATGGATACAGATAGTTGACTGATCGATGAGGTTCCTATGGATTTTCGGTGGCCTTAAGTCTACCCATGCCCTAGAATCGTCGCTGTTCGGAAGCCGAGTCGTGACAGTATTAGGTTTACATTTGAATTTCTTGATTTTGGTAGATCGGCTTCAAAAGGGTGAGGTAGTTTCTACGATCCCAAGTAGGTTTAATTGGCCTTTGATTCCATATTTCTATTAATTTGTTCTATTAGCTTTTAATTGTGGTTTATTTGATGCATAATTTAAAAATTTTGTTTTGATGTAGCAATTGGATTCAATGCGAAAACTGTACAATACAACAATATTAAGTTCGGATTTGGGTAAGTAGCAACTATTTTATCCTATACTTAATGTTAGATTTATAATTAATAAGGTTACATATAATCTTAGGATAATGTTAGGTGATGCAAGTTGTATAAAAAAAAAATTTGACGCAAACCAATATAATTTGAACACATCATACAATAAGAAATAAATAACAATAATTAACCTTATTTTACATCATAAATTGTGTAAAAAAATTATATAATTGCTCTTATTGTATCAGACGCAATTGCATCATTTATGATTATCCATAATCATAACTTTAGTCATTATTAATTTTTCCTGCAAGCACTTCAAATTAAATTTGGTCTGTGGTTTTCAGAAACAGGTGGAAAGACAAGCATCAGGTAACTCTCTTTTAATGCATATGTGATGCATTTATAATTATGAAATTTTTACCACATTTTAATTCATTAATTAGTGTTTATGTTTCCAAGTAGTAGTTTAGGTGTCAATGGCATTTATGTCATACATATTTGACTTCCGTCTAGAACTTATGAAATCTTGATATCAATGAGATTTGTGTATTTATTTTTGTCTTCAGAAAGGCTCTGTTCTTTCACTGAATTCCCTAGGTGTGCAAAGCTTACAATATTGGAACTCTATATTTAACATGTAGAAAGCACCAACTTTTATTTGACTTTTTAATTCAAATGAAAGCATATGTTCCCTTAAAGCAATTTCTGTATGCACTATGTCGAGATCTAGAATGTATTAGGATTATTTGCAAGTTTAATGTTAGTTACCATATATATAAAGTGCCTTAAACCCATGCTAAAAGGAGGGGAAAACAAAGTAAGGTTTCTATATAGCTGTAGATGAATCCTGTTGTCTTACCAGAGGGTGTTCATCATGGTTCAAGGTCTCATATGTTAGCTGTTAGCAGCACCATGTGAAAATGGAAAAAGTTTGATGTTAGAAGTAGTTTATTTTTGTAAGCATTTTCTTTATTTGTCCATTACTCTTCTTGGATATCAATATGGAGACAACATTGAGAGCTCATTAGTCTTTGATGTGTGAAAACATATGGAAAGTTGAGAGAACTGACCTGCATTTTATGATGTGCAGCTGTGCTAACTCATTTCGAGTCATACCAGTAGTGAGTGCAAATGATTCAATATACTTAAACTCAGGTTACCAAATGTTTAAATTTTATTTAATTTTAAAATAATTAATGAGTCAAATTCGAATTGATTTTAGGTACTGGGATATTAGATTTGAGTGGTTCACAAATTCAATTGAGTATTTATGTTTTTTTTTTAAAATCAAATATTAATCATGTTTAGATAATTTATAATTATTCTATGAATTAGAATTAAGAGAAAAGTTTATCTAAATTTTTAATGATAGTTGAGCATTATCGAATTAAAGTATTTTGATTGTGACGTATCTAATAAATTAAGTGTATAAGTAGTTAAATTTTGAGCTTTAAGTTTCTTTATTAAATATTATTTAATTTGTTTCTTTATTAACATGAGTGTATTAGATCAGGAGAATTAAAAATTTTTATGAACTTAAAAAGTAAGGAGGTATTCAATAAAAACTTTTAAAGACTCTATAAAAGTCAAGAGGTATTCAATAATAACTTTTAAAAACTTTAAAAAACTCTACAGAAATCAGGGGTATTCAATTACAACTTTTATAAAGTCTTTAAAAGTTAACTGGTATTCAAAAAGTTACTGACTTTTATAAATAATAGATTTTTATATACTTTCATTGACTTTTTATGTATAATATAAATAAAAAATCTCCACAATTCTCTTTTACTTTCCCTCAAGATTTCAACCTTTTTTTTTTGAAGCCACATACAAAAAATAAAATAAAATATAATATTTCACAACCTTCAAAAAAGAAAAAAAAAACTAACACGCAACATATAAATCTATAGTTGATAGAAATATGTTAATGGGTGGGTGGCTAAACACAATTAGTTATTAATTAAATTAACCTTTACAAATAGTTTATATAAACATAATTTTTAAAAAATTTAAAATGCTCTCATTTTTTTCTTCTTTTAAATAGAATATGTAATTTATATACATAAAAAAAATTATATTGAATTATTATATAAATTTTAAATTAATTATTTAATTAACTAATCATATGCAATGTGTTTATTTTTTTGGATCATTATTAATGTGGCTTTATTTTTTTATAGTTGCAATAAAAAGTTTGTTTCATTGCAAACCTGACAACTTAATTTTTGTTATTTGAACTTCTTAATATCAATACTATTTTATGTAACATTAAAAAGTTAAAATAATCTAAAAATAAGAATTATTATAATGTGATATATAAGCACATATTTAGATAATGCAATCAAACAGTAAATTTTCTAGTATCTATAGTTTTAAGTCATACTCGAGGGGAATGAAATGATTATTCTGGTGGGATTTTGTCAATTTTATAAAGTGACAAAGTAGGTGTGAGATGACCAAGGAGAATTCCTATGCAGATGAGAGTTAATGGCAGTTGAGTGTTTTTATATTTTTCTGAGTATTCCTCTTCCTTTATAACTAAAAAAAAAAAATTATTAATTAATTATTTAACAATTACTTAATAAAAATGATATTATAAATCAATGAAAATCTATCAATATCTATAAAAGTCTGTCAAAATTTTTTAAAATAAAGTCTTTAAAAATCATTCATAACTTTATAAACTCCGCATAAGTTATTAAAAATATATGAACTCTGCAAAAGTCATTTACTTAAAAAAAAATCTATAAAAATTTTAATTAAATACACTCTCCTAAATCATATTTAATTAATGCAACATATTAACTTTAAATTTGCTCGATTACACCCTAACCAATTATCTGCATGACATTTAGACATTTACAACTTTTGCAAACCTTGAGTCACCCAAAACCAAGCTCTATTTACATTTTAGCATAACAACTTTTGCAAGCTATGATGATAAAAAATTGAAGTGTAGTTGAAGAGAGTTAATAATTAATGCTTATGTTTTTAATCAGCTTTGTTCATGTTACTTCTCTTTTTCTTTCGTAAAAAAAAATTAACTATATATTTCACATTATTGTTGGTTATAAATGATTCTGTCATGTATCAAATTTTGTGAAAACTATGTTTCAGACTGATTTTGTCTGATCAATTATGTGGGTAATTCAAGTTGAATCAATCCATCAGTAAACGTGTCAAATAAATATAAATGGATGTCAAGAGAATTAGAAACTTAGTATGTAGATTATGTTACTAAAATTTTAACTAATGTTATATGTTATAGTTTCTTTTTTCTTTTGGCGGCATATTTCTAGCACTGAAAAACCTTGCTACTGTTTTCCTTCAACAAGGCTCAACTCATTATGAGAGTGCTCTTCACTGTTATCTTCAAGTTATAGAGATTGATATCAAGGATTTAGTAATTTGGAATCAGCTAGGAACATTATCATGCTCGATGGGTTTGCTAAGTACTTCACGTTGGGCATATGAGCAAGGGCTTATTGTCATTTTTTCCCCCAAAATGTATAAACACATACACACATAGACATGAAAGAGATACGTACACACCTCAAAATTATAACAATTTTGAGGAGGTATGCTAACCCTTATATCCCCCCACACACACTACACTATCAATGTGGGAGGTCAAAGCCCCAGCCCACTCTCCGTTAGCCCATGAATGGCTTATTGTCATATTTAGCAAACATTATATTTATAGTTTTGCTTATTTTTTTAATGCATATGATGCATTTATATTTTGTACAATATAGTTACTTTTTTATTATTTAAACACATAATAATAAAGTTAAATACAATGCATTAATAAAATTTAATTTAAGTTTGTACATGAATTAATAGATAATGATAATAATAATAATAATAATAATAATTAATTATCGAATCTTTTTAGTGGTATTAAGGTTATTTTTAAAACTGTGAGGGTATGAGTTTGATTTCAATAAAAGTCAAATTAAAAAAAAATTGATAAATTAATATTAATAGTTAGGAATTTAAGAGATCTAATTACCTTTAGGGCCTCATAGGAAATGAAGAACCACCACAAACCTAGCATGAAGCTCAGGGGTCCATGAGCTTCTTTTGTTTCTCCAAATTAGTTGTGTTAATGGCTTCAGCTTACAATTCACTGACTCTCTTTTTTCACTCAAATTCAAGTCCATGGGAACTTGATCATTCCCCAGTTTCCTTGAAAACTGGATTTTGTTGTTAGGTGTCATCCTCAGTTCCCTCTGAAATAGGGTTTTGCTTCTGGATGTCTCTGAGCCGAGGTTTCGTGAAATATTTGAAGCCATTATGGTTACAAAGATAGCAGAGTGGAGTCGAGTTGTTTAGTTTGTTGTGATATATATAAGGGAGTGATCAAAGTATAATTCATCCGAGGAGATATGAACAGAAAAACACCTGCTTCAAATATACAAATCAAAATAGCAGATGGTCGTGAATGTAAACTGAAAAAAAAAAACACAAGTTAAATAGATGTAGTGTTGTAATAAAAATGAAATAAAAAAAAAAACCGCTACATTGCACGGGTGATGGTCTAATATATATGTATATAGATCAAAATTAATCCATATAATTTAATCCAAACAAGAAATCATGATTTTGCTATTTTTATAAATTGGATTGATTTTGAAATATAGTCAAATTTATTTATTTTTGTTTGAATATGGTTTAAAAATATATAAAGTTGACCAAAATTTTATCTCGGAAAGGCCCATATATATTGATGAGGGACAAAATATATCGAACCAAATTGGGCAGTAATGGACTAAGCCCAGTTGCCAAATCTACCTAAAGCCCATAATCAGAAGGCCTAGATGACCAGCTCGTTAGCAATCAAGCTCATTGTCCAAAGCCAACACGCAAATATCCATCAAAATTTGACTCATTCTAGAAGTCCGTGTCAAATCCACACAAGGACTCACAACCTATAAATGCCCCAAAGATCAACCTTCACAGGTACGAGAAACTAAAGTCTAAAAAACTCTCACTTCCATTATCTCCTAAAGAAATATTTTCATACCAAGAGCAAGGATTTCCCTTGTTCCTGGTCACCTGAATTAAGTCCGTTCACTAACTTGACCGTCAGAGTGGCCTGACCCTGTTTCTTCTTACAGGTCACATTAACACAAATCCAACAAAGAGAAGATTAGACTATTCTTACTTGATCAGAACAAGCTCGATCAAATTGGCGCCGTCTGTGAGAACGATTAATCAATCTTTTCTCATAATCAAAATCATTTTTCTGAAAGAATCGTCACATTAGCATTTTCTCATATCTTAAGACTAAACCCGTGACCTACAGAAACTCTACCCGAAAGATATAGCTCAATCAAGAGACAATCTTAACTGAAAAGTTCCCCCTAGAAATCTCAGAACCTCTCAGACTCATCCAGAAGTTGAAAGACACACTGAAATTCATGTTACCCCTCCTGGACAAACTCAACCTGTTGATGTAGCATTAACATTACAGCAGTTGAACGTTATAGTCCTAGTCTCTAACAATAACAAGCATGTTACCCTAACCCCCAAAGCTATATCTGCCTTACAATTACTACTCATTGCCCTTTAAACTCCGTGAACTACCTCAACACTAAATACTCAGGCAATCACCAAAGTGCTACACGGAGGAGAACTTAATTTGAGGCTAGACTTTGACTCAACACTAGGGGCCCACAAAAAAGATCGCATAGCTGAGAGAAGCAGGAGAAGAATAAGGTCAGAAGTAATCAGGCTCGGGCCTGACAACGAAGAAGAAATCCCTCCACCCAGGAAAGTGTACAATCCTAGCCAGGGATGAAGTGATAAGGCTGACAGTATGGATTGAAGCAGGGAAAGTCGACGACCTTGTTACAGCAACAGGGTCGACTTAGATTAAAACAGCCAAAGAGATGGATGGAAAGGAGATCGATGGTCTAGGACAAGGAATCTCTGTCTGAATCATCTTCTCATCATAAGGACCAAAGCGGTTAAGAAGATACTAGCTAGCAAAATGCTGAGGAGATAAGAGAGACTATTAAAAAATTCATAGAAGAAATTGTCGAGGACAAAAGTAAAAAATCCATTAATAAGAATCTCAAGTTGGCCCTAAAATCTCTTTTCGTTTGGTTCATCCAAGAGTATAAGATGCCTAGCAAATTTAAACCTCCAACCTTGAAGAAATATGGATGCGAGACTGATCCTCGGGCCTATGTGACGGATTATAAACACATAATAGAGTTGCAGACAGGAAGTGACGAAGTACTGTGCAGGGCTTTTCGAGGTTCCCTCTAGGGGGCTGCCACTAGGTTGTTCGATAGCTTAGAAGAAAAGAGTATCACCAATTTCAGACAGCTCGCCACAGCTTTCATACAAAGATTTGCAACAAGCATCCTCGTGGAAAACGAATGCAATGTTTGGAAGCTAAAACCCATAAAGAAAGAGAACCCTTAAGGGACTATGTGGCTCATGTTAACAAGGAAGCCTTGAAGGTTACATAGTTAGATCAAGCAAGGGCAGTTGAAGCCTTGCAAAATGGCACCTCCCATACCGATTACTTCAAAGTATTGCGCAGACATGTACCCCGCACTTTAGAAGAATTCATGGCCATCACCCAAAAGTACATCAGGCAATATGATGCTTATTCCTTTAATCAATTCACAAAAAAAAGGAGATCAGGTGAAAGCCCTAAAGTGGAGATTAAGGCAAAAAAGCAAGAAGTGGAAAGTAAAGGAAATTAGGGCGAAGGAAGAAATAATAGAGATTGTCTGCCTCGTACCCTTGATATAACAAAGCTGACCCCCCTGAATGCAAGTCCAACATAGGTCTTCGCAGCCTTTAAAGATCAGGATATTTGGGCTCACCCCATTAGGCAAACGAAGCAAAAATAAATTCTGCCGATTCCATAATACCTATGGCCACAATATTGATGACTGTAAAAAGTTAATAGAAGAAATAAAGAGATTGATTAACTAGGGGTATTTGAAGACTTTTGTAAAAAACAATAACGAAAATAGGGCTAGGACGTGTAGAGATAATGGGAAGCAGGTCGTGAATGATGGGTTGGCTAGGACCATTAATTGCTTGACTGGAGGACCAGACGAAGTACCAGTCATCAAAAACAAAATTAAAAGCCTCCCAAAGAAAGAGGGAAGAACTTGAATTCATCTTTTGCAATGGGTACACAGCGTCAGCTGGCAGAGAAGATGGGAGTTGTTTGAGATACCCCCACTCAGACCCTTTAATCATCAAGGCAGTGGTGGCTAATTTTCTTGTAAAAAGAATATTGATTGACGATGGTAGTTTGGTTAATCTGCTCACGACCGAGGCATATGCCAAGATGGAGTTAAAGGAAAGCGACCTGAAAGATGTTAGAAATCTAGTCTGCACACTCGATGGCACGGAGGTACCATTATTAGGGATAGCAAGGCTACTAGTAACTATGGGCTCATCTTCAAATTGTATCACAGTAATGGATACTTTTGTAGTGGTAAGGATATCGTTGAATTACAATATCGTGATCAGAAGAGCCCTCCTCTATGATATGGATGTTTCAACCAACATTAGGTACTTGAGGATGACTATCCCTAAACCTAAAGGAGGGGAAATATGTGTCTATGGGACACAAGACTGAGGCGAGCCTGATAAGAAAAAATAGAAAAATATGTCTACCTTGCATCAATCAGAAGAGGTTGCGTTGGTTGAATCAACCAACAAAATTTTGGAGCAGAGAACCAAACCTATAGAGAAACTAGAGAAATTACCAGTATGAGAGGAAGGATCGAAAATATATTTGTTGATCAACTCTTTCCTAAAAGGCGAACAAAAGATCCAAGCTCGCCAATTCCTAACAGACCATCTATCCAGCTTTGCATAGTCTTTGACTAAAATAAAAGGTGTGAGTCCAGACATAATTACTCATTGTCTGGACGTCGATCCTGCATATAGACCGATTAAACAAAAGAAAATATGCTTTGGTCTAGAAAGGCAAGTTGTGATAGACGAAGAAGTTGACAAATTAATGAAAGCTGGATTTATTAGAGAAGTACAATATCTAGACTGGCTCGCCAATGTAGTGTTAGTAAAAAAGGCAAACGAGACCTACAGGATGTGTGTAGATTTCACCAATCTAAATAAAACATGCTCAAAGAATTATTTCCCTTTGCCTATGGTCAATAAATTGGTGGACTTAACGGTTGGGTATGAATACTTATCCTCGTTGGATGCAAAACATGGATATCATCAAATCAGAATGTATCCTCAAGATGAAGAGAAGACTTCGTTCACAACTAAGGGAACCTACTGTTATGTCTCTATGCCTTTTGGGTTAAAAAATGTAGGGTCAACTTATCAAAGATTGGTGAACAAAATATTCAAAGACCAATTCGGAAAAAACCTAGAGGCATATGTAGATGATATGATAGTCAAGAGCGGAAGCTTTAAAGAACACCTCAAGAATTTTGCTGAAGTAATTGGGGTTATGAATGAATATGGCATGAAGCTAAACCCAGAGAAATGCGCTTTTTTTTTTATTCAAGGAGGCAAATTTATGGGGTGTATAGTAAGCAAGAAGGGGATCGAACCAAACCCAAATAAAGTAAAGGTGATCTTACACATGACAACACCTCACAATGTATCAAAAAATTAAAGAAAGCAACTACCTTTGAATGGACCAAAGATTGCCAACACGCCTTTAACGAACTGAAAGCATTCCTCAATTCTAAACAAGTATTGACTTGGCCCTTACCTGGAGAAGAAGTATTGATTTATTTATCCGCTTCAGAGCAAGTGGTGAGCTCGGTTCTGATCAAAGAAGAAGGAACAATGCAAAAGCCAATATACTATTTTAGCAAAGTCCTATATGGGGCCGAATTGAATTACTTGCCCATCGAGAAAATAACTTATACCTTGGTTTTATTATCCAGAAAATTCAAAGTTTACTTACAAGCGTACCAAGGCATAGTGGTGACTGACCAACCCTTGCGAAGAGTATTGCACAAACCAGAAACTTCATGACGAATGTTGTGTTGGTCAGTTGAATTGGGCCAAAATGGGCTACTATACTGGCCAAGATCAGCTATCAAAGCACAAGCTCTTACAGATTTTATATCTGAATTTTCCTTTGACATTAAAGTCCAAGCAGCCAAAGTGGATGAAAACACAAGAAAAGTAGAGTCGAAGGAACAGACCTTTGAAGACGAGCTAAGATGGGAGTTGTTCATCGATGGGGTTAGTAGCAAAGAAGGTAGCGGAATTAGGATAGTCTTGAAAAATGCCCAAGGATTCATGTTGGAATATGCCCTTGGATTAGGATTTGAAGCAACTAGCAATATTGCATAATATTAGGCAATGATTCAAGGACTAATGTTTGCAAATTACCTTCATCTGAGATCACTTAAAATCCACAGTGACTCCAAGCTCGTGATTGGACAGATAGAGGGAGAATTTGAAGCCAAAGAACCCACCATGATTAAATATCTATAGAAGACAAAGGCAAGAATCCAAAAAAGATGAAAGATAGAGGAGTTAAGCTTCAGTTTTGCAAAATCCCAAGGGAGAAAAATAACCGAGCAAATAGCCTTTCAAAACTTGCAACTACATACCCAATCGAATTGCCTCAGAAAATTTTTATGGGATCTTTAGTGCATCCAAGCATTCAAGAGGGAGGTGAAGTAATGGAAATAGATGAGGAGCCAACATGGCTGGACCTAATAAAAGCCTATTTAGAGTGAGGCGAACTTCTAAGGGATCCAAAAGAAGAAGAAAAAAAGTTAAACATTGTGAAGCCTCGCCCGAGCACCGGTCCGATCCACTAAGAGGGAATCGAAATGCTCATTTGGGTTTGAACTTACGATGGAACCCTTGGGTTCAGATTGGTTAATTTTGAAAAGGTGCATTAGGAGTCGCCACCTTAATTTTATTTTATTTGGAAAAAATTAAGGAAAAACCCAATTAAATAACTCCAATTATATCCCAAAGGAAAAAGTGCACTAGCCCTCGATTACCAAAGAGGATTCGGGAACTAGGTTTTCGGTTCATTTAATTAGTTTGGTAAGTTTAATGCTTAATGGCTTAAAATAGATTTCATGAACAGTTATAAATGAATGAATAATTAAATATGCATGAATTAAAGTAAAGCAGTAAAAGAAGTAATAAAAGCAATAAAAGAATTAAATAAAGAAAACAATAGAAATGTTAAATTTACAATATAAATCAAATTAGGGGATATTCCCTCTAGCCCTTATGGGTTCTAGGAGAGTCACACATTCCCCAAATTAAATCAATAATGAAAGTAAAATAGAGAAATAAAAGAAAGCACAAAACTTAAATTATGTGAATAAGGTGAAAGAGAATGGAAGTTTATTTTAATTGGATTTGATGCTTTAGACAAGCATGCCTACGTATCCCTTTGAATGAGAATCAAAATCCACGTAGTTCACCCTTCTTGCGAAAGGGCTAGTTTTAGTTTTAACATTTTATCATGTTTCAGATTGATTGATTAAAAGGTGGGCTGATTAATTAGTTAACCTAATTGATTTACCAAGTTGGATTAATTATTTCAGATTTTAATTAACTAACAACCTAGATAAACCAATTTAATTAACTAACTAAGATAAATAAAATAAATAAATAAATAAATAAAATGAAAAGAGAAAGGAAAATAAGCTTACCTTGCGCTTGAGCGACTTTGAGACGGCGAAAACTTATCTCAATCGACGGCGGACTTGCCTTGGACAGCGGGGAACCTTTGACTCGATGGGTCGGCTCAGAAATTCACAACCCAATCTCACTTTGCAAAGCAAAGAGCAATAGCAAAGCAAGAAATAAAAGAAACTGGGGAGCTCGTTCCTTTCGAACCAAGCTTAGGGGAATGGCTCACTTGAAGCAACGGCTAATCAAGCAAGCCAAAAGATGTGTGAGTAAGATCTAAGTGTGGAATAATGAGTAGGAGGTCCCCTATATATAGGGTGAAGGCTAGGGGGAAGTTTCATGAAATTTCGATGTGGGATGAAAGGAAAAAGAGGAAAAAACTCGAAAAAAAGGTGCGGATCCGCATATCAGTTTGGCAGATCCACGAATCATCTTGGCTGATCGCATATTAGCTTAGCGGATCCATGGATTACCCCAGCGGATCCGCAGAAGCTTCCGGCAGATCCTCAGGCATTCCCTACAGCTCAACCTCCCGTTTTGCATTTTTCATCCATTTTTGCTCGTTTCTCATCCGTTTTACATTATTCTAGTTGCGTTGTGCTCATTATTCAATCCCGAATGATATGAGGATGATTTAGAGGCTTGAAGGATGGGTCCCGAGTCCCAAGGCTTGGATTCTCAATTTTTGAGATTTTGGCAATTTTTGGCAATTTCGGCTTTCGGAGGTCTGTTTACCGAGCCTAGGTGCCTCTAGGGTTCAAATGCATACTGGAGGGTGTAAAATTAAGGATTCACAGCTGCCCCTCATCAGAATTGGCTTGTCTGTAAGGCGATTCTGATGATAGTGAACCTGAGTAGCAGGAATGGAAAAAAGGAACCAAAGTGATGTCTAGGTTAGTATTTGGACATGTTTGGGTGGGTAAAATGATGAAGGAAGATGGTAAAGGAACCAAAGGGATGTCTAGGTGATCGTTGTTAGACATTTATGGGTGGACTGGTTGATAAAAGAAGCTTACTACAGGTATCTTTGGGAGATTTGAATTGGAATGGAGGTGATATTCCAGGTCTGCTTGGGTGAATCTAAAATGAAAATGGT
Organism: Vernicia montana; assembly: GCA_949750685.1. Taxonomy (NCBI): domain Eukaryota; kingdom Viridiplantae; phylum Streptophyta; class Magnoliopsida; order Malpighiales; family Euphorbiaceae; genus Vernicia; species Vernicia montana. Next base: position 9,741 of record CATKHJ010421755.1, on the reverse strand, counting down.
ATTCCCGGTCTGCTAGGGGAAAAGGATCCTAAGGCTATCTTAGGATGGGTCTGATTATAGAAAGGAAACCTAATTCAGATTTGAGGTATAGATCCTAAAGCTATTCTAGGATGGGTCTGATTATAGAAGGGAAACCTATTTCAGATTTAAGGCTTGGATCCTAAGGCTATCATAGGATGGGTCTGATTATAGAAGGGAAACCTATTTCAAATTTAAGGTTTGGATCCTAAGGCTATCCTAGGATGGATCTCATTTTTGATATTTGATTGGTTTGGGTGGAGAACCCTTTGATTGGATGATTCAGAAATTTAGATTGACGATCCATCTTAGGAATTCGGACTAATGATCTGTCTTGATTCGGGAGCTCTGATTAGCGACATATTTAGTGTGAAATGCATTTGACTATGCAAAAATTATGAATTGGATACCTTGAACCTGCGAAGGGTCAACTTGGTATAAGAGTGCTGATCTTTTGGGAGAGAGGGTGCCCCCATTTTGGAAGGATGATAAAAAGTGGCTCGGTTATTCGACTTTAGGAAAAAGTTAAGGCTAGGTCAGATTTTGGCCTTAAAGGAGGTCATTCTTGGAAGGCTTAGTCAGGTATGGCCTGGAAGGTTATTCTGGAAGGCTAGGTCAGGTTTTGGCCTGGGAAGAGGTCATGCTTGGAAGGCAAAGTTTGGTATGGCCTGGAAAGTTATCTTGAAAGTCTAAGTCAGGTTTAGTTTCGAAGAAGATTAGTTAGGAAGGCTCGGTTAGGTTTGGACTTGGAGAAGATTAAGTTGGAAGGCTCAGCTAGGATTGGCCTAGAATATTATTTTGGGAGGCTAGGTCAAGTTTAACCTCGGAGAAGTTTAGGTGGGAAAGGCTCGGCTAGGATTGGCCTTGGAGAAGATTAGGTAGGAGGGCTCGGTCAGGTTTGGCCTTAGAGAAGATTAGGTAGGAAAGGCTCGGTTAGGTTTGGCCTTGGAGAAGATTATCTTGGAAGGCTCGGTCAGGTTTGGCCTCGAAAAAGATTAGGTAAGAAGGTTCGATTTAGGTTTGGCCTCGGAAAAGATGAAGTAAGAAGACTCGGTTAGGTTTGGCCTTAGAAAAGATGAATTAGGAAGGCTCGATTAGGTTTGGCTTTGTATGACCCATTTATTAAGAGTCTACCTCTGGATATGGCTTTTGGAGATGATTTGACTAGCTATTTTGCCCCTTGATTTTGCTTGTCCAAATGACTTGGACTTTAGAGATGATATGATTTTGCCAGAAGGAGGTTTAGATTTGGAGGGATGGTATGATTTTCCAAGGAGGCTCAAACTTGGAAGGATGGCATGATTTGTTAAAGAAGTATGGGATGGGCTTTGACTGGTTCGAGCCATTTTTAATCAGCTTAAGGATGATAGGTTTTGAGAGTCATGGCTTGACTTTGGCTTTGCTAAAGATACTGAGCTTCAAGGATCATAAGTCTTGAGAGACTTAGGATTTTTGGTAGGCTTGGCCTTTGGAAGATAAGATTTTTCCAAAGAGACTTGGATTTGAAAGAATGGTAGGTTAGAATTTTTGAAAAGTGTTGGGGAGGTTGTATGATTTTGCTATCGTAGCCTGATTTATGGAGAAGACAAACACAACTTATCTTATTGTCTGAGACTGAAGAGACTCTTAGAGTGACAGGACTCTTGGGGAAGACACTGGATTGATTTTGGACAACAACTTAGAAGACGTGCCCATTGATTGATGATAGGAGCTATTTAGCTTTTGGAGCTAAAAGACTTTGACAGACGACCTGAAGAATATACCCTTAATGAATGATAAGGGCTACTTAGCTGCTTAAGCTAAGAGACGTGACAGATGATAGGAAGGATATGCCCCTATTGAATGACAAGGGCTACTTGACAGATTGCAAGAAGGATATGCCCCTACTGAATGATAAAGGCAATGTGACAGATTGACAGAGGACGATATGGAGGACATGCTCATGATGGATTAATAGAAGATGATTCGAAAGGTGAGCCCCAAATGAGGGATCAGCCAGAGGATGATAACTTAGAAAGATATACCCTTAATGTAGAATAATGGTTACTTAGTTGCTTAAGCTAAGAGACGTGACGGATGACAGGAAGAATATGCCCCTAATGAATGATAAGGGCTACGTGACAGATTGCAGGAAGGATATACCCCTACTGAATGATAAAGGCTACTTAGCTACTTGAGCTATGAGACATGATAGATTGCCAGAGGACGATATGGAGGACATGCTCATGATGGATTAACAAAAGATGATTTAGAAGGTGAGCCCTTAATGAGGGGTCAACCAAAGGATTATGACTTAAGAAGATATGCCTTTAATATGGGATAAATATATAAAGGACAAAATGATTTAACCAGAATGATTTTTTTTTTTTTTTTTAGCTCTAACTTCTACCTGAGCTGCCCTTTTGGGTTTTCAACTCAACGAGCTTGCTCTAATTTCTACCTAAGCCTCCCTTTCGGGTTTCCAACTTAGCAAGCTAATCAATGAATTTTGTCATTTTAAAAATTATTCCACCATGATTTGGGCTACTGCTTTCCTTCATCTTGGGGCTCTGACCTTTATTTAGAATACTCCATTGAATTATTGGTCCAGAGAGAAACCTTGTAGGGACATCGGGTCCTTTTTGAGGTTGTTGCCCCTTGTTGAGGTGTTATGTTTGATTACCCAAAAGTGCAATGGGTAACTTTATTGGATTGCTTTTAGCTTTGCCTGTTCCAACTGAAGAGATCACCATTTGGTGTTCTTTATTATCTCAATTAACCTATGGTTGGGATCTAGTGAAGCGGCTTCTGATGCGAGCATAAGAAACACCTCAAGTTTTGATTTGTCCAAATGATGGTGTTTGATCATGATGAAATGCAAATGTTTGCCAAAATCCATTGATTTTTATCTTTTTTTTTTTTTGAGACACAACTACTTTAGATTAAACAAGAAAGATGGGAAAATAAAAGTGCACAAATAACATAAATATTTTATTGTAAAAGTAGAAGCAGAATACAAGAATGACAGACTCATACTCAAACTTGGACTTTAAACATGGACTCCTACTCGAATTCGAACTCGGACTCAGATTTGAATTTAGACTCTGAACATGGACTCAGATTTGAATTCGGACTCGGACTCGAACTCAAATTAGGATTTGGACTCAATCTCAGACAAGTCGGATTAGCTGAACTTAAACTCCTCCATTACATGCTACTTGGGCAGAGGTGAGGTGAGGTGAGGTAGTGGTCCTTTCTGATAAGAGGTTACCTTTATGGTAGGAAGATGTTTCCTTTCTAGTAGAAAGAGGTTTCCTTTCTGGTAGAAAAAGGTGATGGTCCTTTATGGTAGGAGGAGGTAGATGTGTGGGCCAAGAAACCATGTCAATTGGGTTGGCCATTGGTACCTTAAAGCAAAACTAGAGAAAACCCAGTGAGTGGTGGGTGGGAGTAGGGTTATACAGACTCTGAGGGACAAGGATTCCCTATGGTGTTGTGGGCTAACTGTCATGGGACTTTGAGTATGATGGGCCTAAGGTATTGGGATTTGAGGATTTTCTAAGGTAGGATAAGCCAAGGTCTTGGGCTTAAGATAGCATGTTGGGCCAAAGGTATTTGGGCTTTGAGAATTTGCCAAAGGTTTTAGGCTTAGGATAACATGTTATGCCAAAGAAATTTGGGTTTTAAGGATTTGCTAAAGTTTTGGGCTTAGGATAGTTTGTTGGGCTAAAGGTATTTGGGCTTTGAGGATTTGCCAAGGTTTTGGGCTTAGGATAGCATATTGGGCCAAAGGTATTGGGCTTTGGGAATTTTCTAAGGTAGGATGGGCCAAAAAGGTCTTGGGCTTAGGATAACTTGTTGGGCCAAAGGTATTTAGGCTTTGAGGATTTGCCAAGGTTTTGGGCTTAGGATAGCTTGTTGGGCCAAAGGTATTTGGGCTTTAAGGATTTGCCAAGGTTTTGGGCTTAGGATAGCATATTGGGCCAAAGGTATTGGGCTTTGGGAATTTCCTAAGGTAGGATGGGCCAAAAAGGTCTTTAGGCTTAGGGTAGTATCTTGGGCCAAAAATGTTTGGGCTTAAGGGTAATAGTAGGCCAAGGATGTTTAGGCTTAAGAGTAATTGTGGGCCAAGGATGTTTGGGCTTAAGGTTTGTTGGGCTAAGGTGATTGGGTCAAGGTGAGAGTGTTCGACCCATCTTCGGTTTAAGGTATAGCCTAAGTTTGAGATGAATGCTTGCTAATTTGTATGTTATGGATGCATGATATGCATGGGAAAAGTATTTCATGAATATAGAATTTGTGCAAGGCTTTGATTATGGTACATACAACCTAAGGTCAGGTTCTAGGTTCATTACATGAAAGGGTAAGGGTGGCTTGCATAGGGTACCCGTCACACTAGAGCATCGATATACCTAACCACATGTGAGTCAAAGAGCCTCGCGTGGATCCAACAGTACGTGCATACTCGTAAGTATCGCAGGGTGGATGATTTCACTACCGGCAAGCAGACCTAAGGAAGGTTTCCCACTCGATATTACTTTCTATCCATTGTTTTCCTACAAGGAGCCTATGCAAGTGATGCATGAAAGCCATTTTTACATTAAAAGTGCCAAAATTTGAAACCAATTAGTAATCCTCTTATTTTCTTTATTAAAAAGAAGGTGGTCCCTAGTGGAGTCGCCAACTGTGAGGCATCGCCCGAGCACCAGTCTGATCCGCTAAGAGGGAATCAAAATGCTCATTCAGGTTTGAACTCATGGTGGAACCCTCGGGTTCAGATTGGTTGTTTTTGAAAAGGTGCATTAGAAGTCGCCACCTTAATTTTATTTTATTTGAAAAAAGTTAAAGGAAAACCCAATTAAATGACTTCAATTATATCTCAAAGGAAAAAGTGCACTAAACCTCGATTACCAAAGAGGATTCGAGAACTAGGTTTTCGGTTCATTTAATTAGTTTGGTAAGTTTAATGCTTAATGGCTTAAAATAGATTTCATGACCAGTTATGAATGAATGAATAATTAAATATGCATGAATTAAAGTAAAGCAATAAAAGAAGTAATAAAAGCAATAAAAGAATTAAATAAAGAAAATAATAGAAATGTTAAATTTACAACATAAATCAAATTAGGGGGTACTCTCTCTAGCTCTTATGGGTTCTAGGAGAGTCACACATTCCCCAAATTAAATCAATAATGAAAGTAAAATAGAGAAATAAAAGAAAGCACAAAACTTAAATTATGTGAATAAGGTGAGAGGGAAAGGAAGTTTATTTTAATTAGATTTGATACTTTAAACAAGCATGCCTACGTATCCCTTTGAATGGGAATCAAAATCCACGTAGTTCGCCCTTCTTACTTAGGGGCTAGTTTAAGTTTTAACCTTTTATCATGTTTCAGATTGATTAATTAAAAGATGGGTTGATTAATTAGTTAACCTAATTGATTTACCAAGTTGGATTAATTATTTCAGATTTTAATTAACTAACAACCTAGATAAACCAATATAATTAACTAACTAAGAAAAATAAAATAAATAAATAAAATGAAAAGAAAAAGGAAAAGAAGCTTACCTTGCGCTTGAGCAACTTTGAAACGGCGGAGACTTGTCTTGGTCGGCAGCGGACTTGCCTTAGACAGCAGGGAACCTTTGACTAGATGGGTCGGCTCAGAAATTCGCAACCCAATCTCACTTTGCAAAGCAAAGGGCAATAGCAAAGCAAGATATAAAAGAAACTGGGGAGCTCGTTCCTTACGGACCAAGCTTAGGGGAATGGCTCACTTGATGCAAAGGCTAATCAAACAACCTAAAGGATGTGTGAGCAAGCTCTGAGTGTGGAATAATGAGTAGGAGGTCCCCTATATATAGGGTGAAGGTTAGGGGGAAGTTTCATGAAATTTTGATGTAGGATGAAGGGAAAAAGAGGAAAAACTCGAAAAAGGGTGCGGATCCGCATATCAGTTTAGCGGATCCACGAATCATCTTGGCGGATTGCATATTAGCTTTTCAGATCCGCGGATTACCCCAGCGGATCCTCAGGCATTCCCTACAGCTTAACCCCGTTTTCGCTCGTTTTTCGTCCGTTTTAAATGATTCTAGTTGCGTTGTGATAATTATTCAATCCTGGATGATATGAGGATAATTTAAAGGCTTGAGGGATGGGTCCCGAGTTTCGAGGCTCGGATTCTCAGTTTTTGGGATTTTGGCAATTTTTGGCGATTTTGGCTTTCGGATGTCTATTTACCGAGCCTAGGTGCTTCTAGGGTTCAAATGCATACTGGAGGGAATAAAATTAAAGGTTCATAAATATCGAAGCACCCACTTCTCCATTCACAATGATATACTATATAAACGTGCCTATTCTCTCCCTTAATTGAGATGCTTAAAACCAAGCGAAGCAAAGTATGTCCTAAAAGAAATACATGAAGAATATTGTGGGATGCACATCGGTAGAAAAATACTAATAGCCAAAGCAATTCGGCACGGTTACTATTGGCCTCTAATGAAGGATGAAGTTTTTGCCATTGTAAAAAAATACCCCTCCTGCTAAAAATTCGATCATGGAAGACATATTCCTGTAGCAGAACAAATGTCAATCACTAGTCCATGGCCTTTTGCTAAATGGGGTATGGATATTATGGGCCTTTTCCAGTAGCCTCGGGCAAAGAAAATTTCTCTTAGTTGCGGTCGAATATTTTACCAAATGGGTGGCGGCAGAGCCACTTGCAACCATAACAGTTGAAAAAGTCATCAACTTCTTATGGAGAAATGTTGTTTGCAAGTTTGGAGTACCGTACCAACTCGTCCACGACAATGGGAAGCAGTTGGACAATACCAAAGTTAGAGCCTTTTGTTAAGGACTTAACATAAAACAACATTTCTCATCAATAGCCCATCCTCAGTCAAATGGGCAAACTGAAGTGACAAATCGAACAATTCTCTAAGGCTTAAAAATGAAGGTTGGACATATATGGGTGAAGCTGGGCAGACAAGCTCTATCATGTCCTTTGGCATGTCGAACTACTCCAAGGCAACCCAAAGGAAAAACTCCTTTCAGTTTAATGTATGGCACTAAAGCAGTTATTTCGGTGGACATCGGTTTTCCCAGTGGAAGGATCAATTTCTTTAGTGACGAAGACAATAATCAAGCAAGAAGACTAGACTTAGATCTCCTTGAAGAACTTCGAGAAAAGGCAAGTATCAAAATGACTACCTACAAACAGCAAGCTGTGAATTATTTTAACATGAAAGTAAAAAACTCGAGTGTTCAGTCAAGGAGATCTAGTCATGAGATATCTAGAAGCCACATGTAAAAGAGAAGGAACGAGCAAGCTAGCACCCACATGGGAAGGGCCTTTCAAAATACAAACAGTGATAGGGTCAGCCACTTACAAACTTGTAACAGTGCAAGATGTTGAAATTCCTCACACTTGAAATGTTCAACATCTTAAAATGTACTATCAATAAAAAGTATTAAAGTATTCCTTTCAAATAAAATTGACTATTATGCAAATTTATCTAAGGCAAATATGCCAAAAAAGGCCTTGGGATGAGCTAAGAAAAGGAAAGTAGAGGCTAAAAGCCATAGGTGACGAGTACTCCAAGCAAGGTTCCAATAAACAAGCGTCCTCGTAAAAATAAGGAAAAAGACCTAACGAATGTTAGGCCAAAGACCGCGAGGCAACTCTCTGTTGAGGGAGTAAAAGACCTAGTGAATGCTAGACGAAAGACTGCGAGGCAACTCTCTATTGAGAGAGTGAAAGACCTAGCGAGCACTAGGCGAAAGACTGCGAGGCAACTCTTTGTTGAGAGAGTGAAAGACCTAGCAAACACTAAGTGAAAGACCGCGAGGCAACTCTCTGTTAAGGGAGTAAAAGACCTAGCGAACGCTAGGCGAAAGACTGCGAGGCAACTCTTTGTTGAGAGAGTGAAAGACCTAGCAAACGCTAGGTGAAAGACAACGAGGCAACTCTCTATTGAGGGAATAAAAGACCTAGCGACTGATAGGCAGAAGTCTGAAAGGCAAAAATCAGTACCTTACAAAAGGGTAAGAGACCTAGCAAAACCTTAGGCACGACACAAAGAAAAGCGAAGCAATCAGTCAGCTCGCAACATAAAGAAACTTAGCAAAATAAAAAAAAAATCAAGATATAAGTTTCGCAATAGGAAAAAAACTTCAAAAGGGGAAAAATGATCCCTTATAGCAAAAATATAAAAAAATAATAAATACAAACAATGGCATAGAAATTTAATGAAATTAGAAATGCGAAGTAGCTGCACAAGAATTAAAAGAAACACATGTACTTGTATTAATTGTTGAATTTATTTTACATGTATATTATACAAAATATGTATACAAAAAAAATAAAGAAATAAATCATGAAGTTGGTGGGTGTTGGCTTGAGCTCGGAGCATTTAGAGGTGTCGATGAAGGAACTAGACGAGCAGAGATTGAGGAAGCAGGCGAGGAAGTCGAGCTAGTAGGAATGAACACTCGCTTCGGCACATAAGCAAGAACTTATGGGAATTTGGCAGCACAAGCATCGACAGCCATGTAAAAATAATTTATTGCCCTCGCTCCAGAATCTAGGGCTAGTCTTCGCTTATAGTCAGATGAATTCAGAAAGTCTTGAATAATTGTGGCCTTCTCTTCCTCAGCTTTCTTATGAAGACATTCAGAACTATTAAGTTTTACTTTGAGAACTTCAATTTGCTTTTCAGCGATCTCAAAATTCTTCATCATCCCGGGATAGTCCTTAGCCTGCTCCTTAAGATCAGACATCTCAGCCTTCATTTTCTCAGCATCAGACCGAAGCTCTTCTATGATCACTACAAAAAACTGGAGAGTTACTGACGAAAATTACTAACGGAACAAAAATAGTCAGTAATTACCAACGGAATGCTGCAAAATATATATATACGTGTTTGTCAATGGAATACTGACGGACTTTTGTCTGTATGTACCGACAAAATATTTCGGTTGGTGTTAGATGGCGGGAAGAAGTGGGCGTGTATTTGCCGACAGTTTAGCGATCGTTTACTGATGGAAAGCATGTTTGATTACAGGCGCGAAAATTTAGCGCTCATTAATTTCTTTACCGACGGATTGCCACGTGGCATTAGTAATTCCGTCGGTAAATTAATAATGGGAAATTTAGATAGTTTAATAATATACCGACAGAATTACTAATGTCACGTGGCAATCCGTAGGTAAATTGATAATATAAACCCTTTCATTCCCTTTCTTCTTCCTTCTTTCTTCTGCTCTCTCCTTCTTTCTCTCTGGTTTTTGTCATCTCTGCTCTCTGTTTCTCCATTTTCATCTAGCCGTCGCCCGTTCGTCGCCATCCAGACGTAGGTGGGTTTGCCGCCGATCGTTCTCCGCTTTCAGGTATTTATTTATTTATTTATTTCTGTTTTTTTAGTTTAATTAGTTTTTGTTAATTTTGTATTTTGTGTTAATTTGATGTATTTTTGTTAATTATTTGTAATGTGGTAAATTTTTTGGGTATTTTGTAAAATTTTGTTAATTTGTGCAATTTGCAATTTTTGGTAATTTGTAAATTTTATATAATTTTATTAATTTATTTGTTAATCTGTATTTTTATTAATTTATTTTGTTGATTTGTTGAATTTGTATTATTTTTATTGATTTTTTGGAATTTGTTATTATTGTGTTTTTTTAATTAATTTTTGTAATTGTTTGGAAATAAATAGAATATGTATTAATATTTTTTATTTTTTATT
>CATKHJ010421599.1:0-22516 GCA_949750685.1 Vernicia montana | reverse complement strand
GGGTTGCGTGTTAGATGGTTTACAAAATAATATATTAATATTTAATTATTATTATTGAAAATATATTACATTAAAGAAAAAAGAAAGAATGGTATGCTCCGGATTTTGGGCCGCTCACACCCATAACACGCCGTGCAAATGCTATTTTTAAATGTTTGAGCCATAGTTTTGAAATTTTTTTACATACACGGTATAAATGAAATTTTTTATCATTTTTCATATATTTTTGAAATTTTCCCTAAAGAAAATACGACACCTCATTAGGCATGAAGCGAAAGGCAGAGTTGCCATTACTGGAAGGTCAACCCATAAATGCTCGAAATTGTTGTTGTGACTATCAATTGAAATAGGAAATTGCAAGTAGAATCAAAAGATATAAATTAGTTAACTAACTGAGACTCCGTTTGTTTCGCAGAAAATAACTTATTTTTAGAAAATATTTTCCAAGAAAAACATTTTCTAAAAAAATATTTTTCCAATAACTAATTTTATGTTATTTGGTTACAATATTAAAAATTATTTTAAAATATTAAAAATTTCAATTTATAAGACTATAAAAATATTTAAATTTATAATAATTTTGTAATTTTAAAATTTTATTGTTAATTATGAGAAAAAATGCATAAAAATAATAAATTTGGTAATCGCCGGCGATCGAGTCTTAACCACTGACTTCACAACTGGAGCAGCTGGGACGAGGGCTTTAGATTGAGAAGAGCTACCAGTGGCTGCCTTAACTAGCCTTCTCTTCTTCCTGGGGATAGGCTGGACTGGAGAAGAGGAGGCCTTTCGTTTCTCCCTAGTAGACGATTCATCACCCCAGTCAGAAGCATTAGCAGTTCGGAGCTCGCCAGTTCGCTTCACCAAAATGGGGAGGAAAGTAGCTTCGTTGAAAGGAGAGGGAGATAGGCCTAGAGCCTTTGACAATTCATGAATCTTTTTGTAAGAATTGTCCTTGTTGGTGAGCCAGACTGCAAAAGTAAAGAGGAAAAATCAACAAAGAAATAAACCGACTAAGCAAAAACAAAGAAAGAAAGAGGTGAAAACTTACCTCTAATATCCTTAATGACGAGATGTATAGTCTTACCTTGTGTGTCCTTGATGCAAGAAGTAAAGTCAAGCTTCCCCATTTCATAGGAGCAGTCATCTTTTATAAGGGTCTCCATTGTGATGATTTCCTCGAGTAGGAGATTTATAGGAATGTCAGGAAGACCGTAAACGGCAGGAACTTGAAGAATTTCTCAAAAATCGAAGCCTTCATTGCCTCAAAACTGCTCCTTAACTACCACCGTATTGAACATGGTGTGCCAATTGTTCACTTTGGTTGGTTTATTAACAAACAAATTGGGCCCAGGCTTCGCACCAGTGCACCATACTCGCCTGTCATCGGAGCGAATAAATTTGAAAAAGCACTGAAACATCCTCGCAGTGGGGCAGAGACCCAAAGCTTTGCAAATCACCTCGAATTGATATAAATCTTGAATTGAGTTCGGTGATAGTATCATTAGGTTGATACAGAAATAGTTGAAATATTTCACCAAAAAGGGAGATGGTGGAAATCGTAAACCAGCCTCGATTTGATGATAGAAGAAAATAATGTGATTGTTGTTCTTGGTCATCTCAACAGTGTTGGAGATGCTAGAATTGACAAAAATTCTAGCATTCGATTTTGGAAAATCCACAGCAAACCTCTCTTGATCTTCCAAATTCTCAGCAAAACCGCTTAAATCTTTGGTTTTCAGAATAGAAGGGATATCTCCCCAAGCATTCTCCAAATCGGTCTTGATGCTTTGATAGGAGTTCTCGTCTTTCTTTGGAGCCATTGCAGTGTAATGAAGAAAGAAAATAAGAGGAAGAGAAAACAGAGGAGAATTGAGAGAGTAAGAAGAAGAAAAGAGAGTTCTGAAAAATATGAAGAATGCAAAAAGTGTTTAAAAAATGAAGAAGAAAGGGCTTTAAAAAAAACAAAACCTTAGAAAAATGCGCTGATTAATCATTTCAAAAGTGAAATAGGCGGCAAAGATAAAGCACGACCCTGGGACTTCAAGGTTAGGATTGTGCCACGTGTCTAAAAAAGTGCTTCAACATTAAATGGCTAGATCTTGGGCAGGCGCGAAAAGATATGTCAAAAACTCTCGAAATTATAAAGCGAAAGTCAAGACCTCAAAACCGAAGTAAACAATGTGCTAAGACAAAGGGAACTAGATCATTCAGATATTAAAAAGAAACCAAATTGTTTCAACCAAAGTACATAAAAATCTTAACTTCGCTGAAACATGGGGGCCATTGATAAGGGACAAAATATACCGAAATGGGTGGTGAAGTAAGTTGGGCATGACCCAATCCAATATATTTAAAAGCCCAGTAAAGGTAAAAATCAGGCTACCAAAGAACATAGTTCGTTTTCATGTAGGAAGCTGAAAATATGCTAAATGCCATTTCAAATCCGAACCGGTCAAGAAAATCTACATTCAATTTATGTAAGGACTTATATCCTATAAATACCTCAAGAAATCAACCCTTTAAGGTACATACACATACACTGAGACAATACAATACACTGTCTTTGATCTTCTCAATTTAATCAGTCATCTAACTTGATCGTTGGAGTGACATTGCTAAGCACCCCGCCTAGTCCACTTGACTCTTATTTCTTCTTACAGGTCACACCAACTTGCAATCAAGTTCAAGTAAGGTGGAACTATTCCACTTCTGCTGAAAATAGCTTCATCAATAATCATATGATTGGGTTTGTACTTATTTGTAATGGGAAGATAAGTAATAATATAGCAGATTGTGAAGTCTGTGTTGTACTGTAGTAGACTTATCTTTTGCCAACTTAAATTCATTATCGAAGAGAATTTCATTGCAGAAACTCATTTATTTATTATAATATAAAACTGAATGTGTATAAAGGATTTTCACAAAGAAAGAGACACATTTAGTCCCTAAAAGTAGTAGAATTCGCATGATGAAATTAGTACTGTTAGAAATATTGCATATAATACAAATAATAATAATAATAATAATAATAAATTATGACATTAAATTATGGGGATCAATCACAAAATAAATACGTATATATACTCACTTTTCAATTGTTGCCTTTTCTTTTAAAATTATAAAATTATGGACTTTTCATTATAAGTTATTAGATTGATGCGTATGTATAATTAATAAATACATATGATTTTCTAACCTTAGATGCTTATGATAAACCGAGCCACTACACATCAAACCGCATAAAAAATAAAAAAATCCATCAATTACTCTAATATATTTAGATAACTAAAATCAAAACAAAACCAAAAATATTCCAAAAATATTGAAATTAAAGCTCACCACATTCCAGCCTTAAGGCAACTAGAAATAACCTCAACCGATAGACTTAGGGCCTAGAGTTCCCACAATCTTCGTCATCGTCAGACAAAAATTATGCAAAATTAATCAAAATCATAACCGAAAAATTTATTATTCAAAACTATAAAATAACTAAAATTTGCAATAAAAATCCCAAACCTCTTTCCGATTCAAGATCACTTTCAGAATCTTCATTCGTTTTTCTAATATTCCATGATCCTAAAATAGAAACAGAAAATTAAAAGCAAGGATTGGCAAGAAAAGTCATGTAAATCAGCGATAGATTGTAAATCATAGACTAACAAATCGTATGCTCTAAAATTTTCTTTCATTTTGTACTATTTCATTTTACTGAGAAACAAACGGAAAATCTCAAGGAAAAAAGGCTATGGCACTAACTTCTAAATCGATTCATAACTTTTAGCTGTGAAAGAGAGACAATGAGAATGAGAAAGAAATTGTTTTTGTTACTCTTACAGTCACCAAAAACCAACATGCAAAAGAAAATAGAGGAACAAAGCAGACATAAGAATTGTCAGACGTGACAAAGTAGAAAATGGCGCTAGGGTTTGCTTAGGAAAGATAGAGAGTAGAAAAGGAGCAACTGAAGAAGAGAATCAAACTAACAAAACTAATGATGCAAACGGCACTGTATAGGCTTAAAAAATGCAAACGGCATTTTTTCGATTTTCTAAATCAAGCAAAAATTGAAAAAATGAAAAAAAGTATAATTTTCAAATCAAGGAAAAATCAAGCCACAATCAACAGTTTGTATTGTCCAAGCAAAAATCTATTTTTAGCTTGATTTAAAGATCTAAATCAAGCAAAAGAAGTCAATGTCTCTGGCCAATGCAATTACTAAGATACCCTTGTAAAACGATGTCGTTTTATAACAGTATTAACAGAGACAGGGGCAATCACGTAAAATCAATCGGGCCAAATCAATTGCAATTCACTGTTCTATCTACAGTGAATCGTGCATGGCTTATATATATATGTAATAGATGTAGGGTCAGTTTGGGATTGCCTTTATAAAAAGCGTTTTTCAATAATAAAAAATTATATATATTTTTTAAAATTGTTTTTTCAAAAAAGCAGTTAAATTAATATTTTTTTCCAGAAGTATGTTTGAAAAAACAGTTTATAAAAAAAATAAAAATCAATCAATTAAATAAAAAAATTCAAAAAATACTTTTTAGGCCTCAAACAGTAATCTCAAGTAGACCCATAATAGATTGCACTTGTTGGACGACAATGAGGAGGAAAAAGAGGATTATTGTGGATAAAAAAAATAAAGGTAAATTACTATTTCGTCTTTGAGATTTGACCTAATTAACTAACTCGTTCCTGCTTTTGAGAAATTAACTAAATAGTCTATAAGTTTTGGTTCTGTCTAACTAAATAGTCATTTCATCTAATTTTTTATTAAATTCTGTTAAAAAAATAAATAAAATATTAATACCCAAAATAACCTCATCCCTATCCTCTCATTTTTTTTCTCCAATCACCCAAAAAATAAAAAAACAAAAACAAAAACAAAAATCAAGGCACAATCATTCTCCAAGCAAAAATCTCAAAATTAAGTAAAAATAAACCACTGTTTGTGTTGTCCAAGCAAAAATGTAGACTTTTGATTTCATTTTTAGCTTGATTTAGAGATCTAAATCAAGTAAAAATCGAAAAATATGGATTTTTTAATGGATTTTTTTAACAGATGGATTAAAATGATGATAAAATTAAAATTGAGGAACTATTTAGTTAATTTTTTAAAAAATATGGACGAATTAATTAACTAGGTCAAATTTTATGAATGAAATAGTAATTTGCCCAAAAAATAATGCTAGATTGCCATGAGCTAATGAAGTATCTTAATTAGGTTAAGTTGGATAATTTTCGACAAAAAGGCAGGCAAAGCAGTTAATCTCTCTACCTTGAAGCCATTTTATGTCCATAGTATTGCAGCTTATTGTGGAGATTATTATGTGATGCATTTTGGAAGCATTATTCCAGTAGAAGAAACTTTACTCGATTATTTTAGAATTAGGCCTCGTTTGGAATTACGTTTGGGCTTTTCAAAAAAAAAAAAATTTATATTATTTTTAAAATTACTTTTTAAAATTATTTTTTTTCAAAAGCAGATAAATTAATATTTTTTTCAACAATAAGTTTAAAAAAATAATTTATAAAAAATAAAAATCAATCAATTAAATCAGAAAAATTCTAAAAACATTTCTTTAACTCCTAATACCAATTTCAAACGCACCTTTAATTTCAATACCCTTATTTGTTAAAAAATGAATTTCATAAACATTTTGATTTATGAAATTTATTTCAAATTTCATTTGTATACTATTTTCATATTTGATATGAATGAAATATTCATTCTTTCACTATTATTAATTAATTTTATGAAATATTATTAATTATTTTTCCTTTATCTAAACACAAGTAAAGGAAGGAAAATTCCTTTTTTTTTTTTTGTGATAAAGAAAGGAAAATTCTGTATTTTCCTTATTTTCCTCGATGCCAAACGTATGGTTAAACACATAAAGTAGTAGCATTTTTTATTTATTTATTTTTTTAACAGACAAATTAGTAGTCTTTTTTTTTTTTTTTTTTTTTCCAAATACAGACAAATTAGTAGTCAAAGGAAAGAAAATATTGGTTCCATTCCATGGTAATATGTTGACTGATTTTAACCGTTTAGTTATAGCGCCCAAGGTACGCTTGTCTTGATTTGACAGGTGGAGAGCTGATATCAAGAACTATCGAGGAGCGTAATAGGGGAGGCACTTTCTTTACTTGTTTTCTCTACAGTTATCTCCACATTCTCTGAGGTGATGGATCTGTCAATCCCTTCCCGTTTCTCTGAAATTGCTTCTTCAAGCTCCATCTCTCAAACTTCTTTTTTTCCCTTAAACTTCCAGAAACTTCGATTATTTCCAGTTATTGGCGACTTCAGTCTTAAATCCAGAAAGTTCCCCACGCAATCCTTGTTTTGGCGCCAAAATCATCTCTCTCTGAGAGCTCAGAGTTTCAATGGCGCGGTAGTTGACGATGGTTTTATCCTTGAAGATGTCCCTCACTTGACAGATTTCCTCCCGGATTTACCAGTAATTTCACTTTTCAATTTCTTCTATTCTAGCTGTAATTTGTGCTTGTGAATTGTGATTATCTAATTTCTTAATTTCTTCTCCTTCCAGTCGTACCCGAATCCATTGCAGAACAGCCAAGCATACGCTATTGTCAAGTATGTTCATTCACTTCACTGGCTCTTTGATTCTAAAGTTCAATTTGCTGGTAATTTGTACAATCTTAACATTTTTTTTGTTTGCCCAGGCAAACTTTCGTTACATCAGAAGATGTTGTTGCGCAAAAGGTTTGTAGAAATCGCATTTACTAAAATTCGATTGGTTATTTCACTTTTCTTATTAATCTGAATTGTTGTGTATTGTCTGCCTTCAGATTGTTGTCCAGAGAAATAGTTCTAGAGGAGTACATTTTAGGCGTGCAGGGCCTCGCGAGATGGTATCGTACCCTCTTCTAGCATAACTTAATTAATGCCTTTTAAAATCATAAGAGATAATAGGAAGGGATTGTGATTGTAGGTCTATTTTACGCCTGAAGAAGTGCGTGCTTGCATTGTGACTTGTGGGGGTTTGTGTCCGGGGATCAATACAGTCATTAGGGAGATAGTTTGTGGATTGAATTATATGTATGGTGTCAATAACATACTTGGCATTGAGGTGAGTTTCCTTTGCCTAAATGGGGTTTATTGAGGATTTTTTTTTTAAAATTCTTCAATTTATCTTCCTTTCGTTTCCTAATTCTGGCTGATGAAATTTCCAGGGAGGTTATAGAGGCTTCTACTCCAAAAACACCTTGACATTGACTCCAAAAGTTGTGAATGATATACATAAACGTGGTGGCACCTTTCTTCGCACCTCTAGAGGTGGTCATGATACCCACAAGATAGTTGATAGCATTCAGGACAGGGGAATAAATCAGGTGGATAAGTGTTTTCTTGAGCATGATTTTTGCGGTACTTATTTTTTTTTTTAAAAAAAAATAAGAGAGAGAAGGTGGGGTCAGAGAATGAAGGAAATAAAGGGAAAAGATTAACTGGCCTTTCATGGATTTTAGGTGTATATTATTGGAGGTGATGGCACGCAGAAAGGAGCAGGACTAATTTACAAGGTGAATAATTCTACTAACAGAGGAATTTGTTTCTCAATTTGTTTGCTTCTATCTGTTAGTATTTAGTTGCTGTTCATTTTGGTGTAATGTGAGATTGGCATTTTTTTATTTTCTGTGATTTGTGTTTTGTTGGTACATTTTTGACAAGGAAGTTGAGAAACGTGGTCTTAGGGTGGCAGTTGCTGGGATCCCCAAGACAATTGATAATGATATTGCTGTAAGTTTTATCAACTATGCTCTAAATTTTATGGTTGAAAACCACATAGTCCATGTACACTTGTGTAAGGTATTGTGGCTGTCCCATGATTGATATATATATTCAGGCCAATATAGCAAAGCCCTTACCTTTTTTTTTTTTTCCAAAGGCTAAATATATGTGTCAATAGAATTAATCTAGTTGAACTGGTTATGATATGCTCTAGTGTTTGAGTAGAACTTTGCTTTTGGGATGGTTTCTTAATAATTGCATGTTGTTCTTAGTTTGGTGGTTCAATTAGGTCATGTGGACTTTGCTGATTTAATTCATGAGCAATGGGGTGACACAGAAAATCATGTGTATATAAGTTTCATGATTCTATTTTTACAGTATTTCAGAGCACAATCTGTTATTCATTTGCATCAATTTCCATATGGCTCCACTTGATGAGAATTGCAATGAGAATGAAACTGCTAAATCTAGCATCTAAGTTATGATGATGTTCATATTGATGTTATTGGGGGCACTTTTGTCTCACCCCTATTTTCTTAACAAAGGAAACAAAGTCTCTCTCTTATAGATGAGGGGAGTACCTTTATGACCACTCTCTCCAAGCCATCTGTAAGAGGTTTAGGATACTATGCTCTTGGCCCTACTTTAGTGATCTAGATAAACTCATCATTTGTGAATTGTGATAGGAATCGTGAACCCAGTATGTATAATTTATCCAGTTATGTTTTATGCTTTATGATGGATAAAGAAAGCAAAGGTAAATAGGGAATGAACACATACAACAAGTGGTGGAGGTGATGCTAATTTAGGAAAAGTTTAGGGAAGGCTATTTATGGTTGTTTAGCCATGTGCAATATAAGTCCTTAGATGCACCAAGATGTACAGTAACTGAATGCATGTAGAAGATACAAAAAGGGATAGAAAGAGACTTCGGACAATGTGGTTTCAAGTTACAAGAAGGGACTTGATATTTAAATGTTTCACAAAGAACAAGGGTGGGATGGAATGAAAGGGTTCATGTAATAGAGTCTAACTGGTTTGTAAGTTGTATCAAAAGTTTGGTTCTGTTCAGCTGAGTTCTTGAAACTAGTTTAAAAATCAATTGATCATTTGATCTCTATTTACTGCATGAGATTCAAATATCAATTCTATACATTTTCAATTTTGAATGGGATTAGCTTTTCTTTTAGTTGCATTATTATATGATTGGGTTTGGAGAAGATGAAGCAAGGTGCTTTTCTGCTACTTAAACTTTTGCAGAATATTTAATGTATAGAGGACCTATTAAGTTTAGTTGGTTGCTAAATGCTTATAAAAACTACTCCCTTTTATTTGTGTGTGACTTGTAAACATCTTTTCATTTTAATAAGTAAAATAGAGTATTATACTGATGAATGAATTACAAACATCTTTTGTTTTTGTTCAGTAAAACTTTCTCTATCATCATTTAACATTGAAGGACACTCTAAAACAAGTGTCAAGGCCTCTTATTATTCTTGAAACATTTGTAATAATCATTTGGGCCTTAGGCTTGGCTGAGTTCAGTTATATTAAATCCTTAAATGTGATATCTGTTTTGTATGTGTGGTGTTAGGTGATAGACAAATCTTTTGGATTCGATACTGCTGTTGAGGAAGCTCAAAGAGCAATTAATGCTGCTCATGTGGAGGTTGAAAGTGTAGAAAATGGAATTGGAATAGTTAAACTGATGGGCAGATACAGTGGTAGGTTTTCTGAACAACAGAAAATGGATCTCTTCACTATTAAAATTTTCACAATTTTGCATTCATACTCCTGTTGCTTTGCCTTGTGACTTTACTTTTGCAGGTTTCATTGCTATGCATGCAACTTTGGCAAGTAGAGATGTGGTAAAACCTTCTTTCCACAAGTATATGTCATCATTTTACACTTTTTGGTGTTATTAGAGTGTCAACTATTAGGTATTGAATAAATTTTAGATTCCTAATTGAAAAGATGAGAGCTACTACTGGTTAGCACGCTTGGTTTGGACACAAGTTTAAGACTGAGAATTGGTTCTTATTGGCAAATAATGTGGTTGACTGTAATCATTATGCTTTGTTGAGTTGTGACATGGTTGTTCTGTGTTTTCCCTTTTAAAATATTTGTGTCAATATAGTGGTTTCATTGTGGTTTAAAAGTTTTCTGAAAACCTCTTTTCACCATTTTCATTTCAAAATATATATTCAATTTGCAAGTAGTCATTCAAGATGATTAGCATTAAAATCATTTGAAAATAATGACAGTTTGCATTAGCAAATTTGGGTAGTGTGATTTGCAGTCTGCAAGTGTGGAATGTGGATTCTGTTAAGGATGATAAGTAAAAATAATTCACTATTTAACCTTAGTGAATGAAGTTGTGGTATCTTTTTCCATTGTAATTATATTTTCCCCAATGATACATTCAGCTTCTTTCCACTTCTATCATTATTAAATATTAATCTATAATTTCGCTCTATATCCAAACAAAGAAAAGACTTGGTGCTTTGGAATATGTTTCCATAATTTGATTTGAACACCTATACTACTAATACTATTAACAGCATTCAGAATGCAACAGGATTGTTGTTTGATTCCAGAATCTCCATTCTATCTGGAAGGCCCAGGTGGGCTCTTTGAATATATTGAACAGCGGCTTAAGGAAAATGGGCATTTGGTCATTGTGATAGCAGAAGGAGCAGGACAGGAACTTGTTGCTCAGAGCATGCTTGCAGCTGATGAGAAAGATGCATCAGGAAACAGGCTACTTCTTGATGTTGGTCTTTGGTTATCTCAGAACATTAAGGTAAAGTAAAAAAGTTGCCTCTCTTTCTTCATGTTCTTCATTTTTGCTGAATATGTCTATCTAGAAGGTCTCAAAATAGCCTCTCCTTTCATGAGGCTTTTGGGCATTGAAATATCGAACTACACATTGGTGTATATAGTCAGTGGCGGAGCCACAGCTTGCCCCTTTTGCTTCATCTCTATGCTCATGAGAAGTCCATGTATATAGGACTTTGCCCTCACTAAACTCTACAAACTTGCCCCACAAATGGTTAGTATTTAGTTTTTAATTATTCTAAATTTGATTTGTATTTATTTGATTATTGTTGGATGTGTAATTACTTATTAAATTTGTTCCATTTATTTTGTTAATTCGACTTCTTTTTTATTTTCTTTTAAGAACTAGTCCGCATAATATTTTTAATATATTTTTTAGTTCAATCAATATTTCATATCATTTTCTTTGAATTAAAAAAAAAAAAGAAATCACCTTTGTTAGTATGAAACAATATTATTGATGTTCAAAAATTTATTATGATTTTTATGAGTGAATATAATTTTTGTATCTATGCGTATTTTGCCCCCACCGACACAAATTTTTGAATCCGCCACTGTATATAGTAGATGTTGCTGAAGCCTTTGTAGGCCACCTGGTCATTGGCTTTAAATTCATTCCAATATTGATACCAGTAAAGGAAATTTGAGCAGTATTGCCTTTACCCTAAATTAAAGTTGACAAACTTACATTAAGATCCACGTCTTTTTAAATGTTTTGCAACTTTTGGCCAAGCCTTAAATATTAACTGTTCAGGCCATGACCAATTTAAGTGCAATAATTGTACCCTTTTGTCGCATTTCATCTATAAGATCCATTAAGCATTATGGATTAATTTTGTTTGTTGGGAAAAGTATCCCACATCGAATAATGACAAAATATATAAAGGATTTATAAGTGAGTGAGTGTTAGACTTAGCACAAACCAATTAGTTTTGTGCAAGTAGGTTTTAATACTTGCTCATTGTTGGACTGATGATGATGTCAGTCTGGACCGAAATTGAAGAAGAGATGTCAGTCGGTCCATTTGTGAGCAAGTGTCAACTAGCCTGTTGATGTTGGGCCACGGGACAAGTCCAGTTGCACTTGAGAGGATGTGTTAGGAAAAGTATCCCACATCGAATAATGACAAAATATATAAAGAACTTATAAGTGAGTAGGTGTTACTTATAAATCCACTATGTACGTTCCCATGGACTATGCTTAAATGGTTCGTATTGACAATCCTTGACATGGACACAATTTTGACACTTTAATTTTGTTCAAGTTGAAATACTTGACCAGGTAGGAAACAGAAAATTTATAAATCATGAATCTTTTAGTAATTTGGCCAACTAAAATAGCTGAGAAAATAATACCGTGGACCATTCATTCTGGAAAATTTTGACTAGGCATTTTGTCTTTCCTTCCATCTATTTTTGTTTATTCATATTTTTTTCCTGGAGGAAAAATAGTGTGGAGGGGGTCTGGTCTACCCACTCCCTGTGTCCTCACAGGAGGGATACAACCCTACATTGGCAAAATGACTGCCAAGCTCTATAACTGAAACCAGGGGAGATCTCATTGGTTACCTTTGGAGTTGGATGACCCTTGCAGGGCTTTAGAACATGCTCTGCAGGCTCTTAGTGCCACTAGGCAACTCGGTGGTGACTTTGTATTTCACAATTCACCTAATAACTAAATTTAATGCAGTACTATCACTGGGTCTGTCATTTTTTTGAGCCATAGCACTTCACTTCTGCAACTGTTTTCTTTCTTATTATCTATTGTTTCATTTTTTTACATATTTGTGTACTTAATGTCACAGGATTATTTTGTGAAGGTTCGGAAAATGGAAGCAAACATGAAATATATAGGTACCTTCTGTGATGTGATTATTGTTTTTGTATGCCTTGCTTTATGCAGTGCTACCTTTCATAATTTTTATTAAAGAACTTTTCCACAATCTAAGGTGATGTTGATGCAAACTTCAGCTCCTGAATATTCTTTTCAGGATTTTTTGGAAAGAAGCTATATATTGGAACGAGCATAATTTGTTGGCTATGCAAAATGTTGCGCTGGAAATTCTTCTTTTGAAAAAGCATATATTTATTACATTGCTGATTATATTAAGGCTAGATCAGAAAGGCCTCTATGGTGGAAAATTTAGTACTTGCTGGGTTACATATTATAGGAACAAGAATCAAGAACGAATGTAATCAAGAAAGTTGATTTAATGTCTATATATTAATATTTTTCTTTGCAGATCCCACATACATGATACGCGCCATTCCAAGTAATGCATCAGACAACATTTATTGCACTCTTCTTGCACACAGTGCAGTTCATGGAGCCATGGCTGGGTACACAGGCTTCACAGTCGGACCAGTGAGCAGCAAGCATGCTTATATTCCCATTGAAGTAAGCACTTCTCAGTTTGTGTCATGGCAAATATGACCTTCTATGAATACAATCTTACTGCTGATTTAACTTTGTGTTAAAGGATGAAGACTTGGGTCCCACATTTATAGTTTTTCAAATTTAGATGTGTAAACCAATGGATCAAAACTTGACAAGGTTCCCCCAAAAAAAAATGAAGAATAAAGACAAGTGGGGTTATATGAATTAACTTTACTAGACCCAGGAGTTCAAAGATGGAAAAGAGAGATTTGAATTAACCATCTATCCAACCTTTTGTGTGCCAAAGGACAAATTTTAAAGAAGCATGCAGAGATGTCTAAACTGATCTCAATTGATCTAAACATATGTTTAATTAGCGGCCTGTGTTATGAGAGTGAATATCCTATTTATCCATGTTGTATTGATGCTTGCTTTGCTTTCATTTTCCCTGGGCGGGGGAAGGAAGGCAATGGGGAGATGATAATAATATTATGTACTTATGTGATTTTAATTTCACGAACAACATGGAAACATCAAATGCATCCAATGCAAGTTATTTTTCCAACTGTTCACTAACTGTCAAAGCTCAGCCTTGGTGTTCTTCATGGACATCTTGTCTCCACTTGCAAAGCATTACACTTTATGCTTGGGTTTGCAAAGAGTTTCAAGTGTATATTTGCCAAACATCAGAGATTTTTGTAATTTACTTTTTTATTGGACATACTATTAATGGCATGGTGTTCTGTTGCAGCGTGTGACTGAGGTAACAAACACGGTGAAGTTGACAGATAGGATGTGGGCTAGGCTACTTGCATCTACAAATCAGCCTAGTTTCTTGAATTCCAATGAGATGCAAGAAAGAATTGATGGGGAGGTGGTTAAAACTACCAAGACAACATGAAGATCAGTTTCTGTAGATTTTATGGATCTGAACTAAACCCAAACAGACAAGTATTGTTACCTGTCATCATGGTGAATCTTTCTGATCTCCAATTCTGAGTACTAAGAAGTATAGAAAACATAAATTTTTACGGCCTTTATTCAGGTAGATTGTTGGCATTATTTTACGGCCAACTTTTATAATCATAATTTACTGGAGTTTGCTGTGTGGGCTTGCTGTAAAATGTTGTCGATGGATGTGCAATATTCACTGAATAAAATATGAGTGTGTTTTCATAGGTAATATTCTTTTATGCTTTTATACTTTTGTATGACTTGATAGTGTCGATTGATTTGCTATATGTAATGAAACTAATCTTTTACAAAATTCTGCCTATTTTGCCGGATATTAACTTTATTGTGGTCTAACTTCAGAATTGAACATGTCGATAGATTGTGGTAGGCCATAAAAAACCTTAACCAATATCTTAATTCGAATTAGCAAGACTATTGGACTCATTATGGACCCTACCCTCCCCCTTGATGTTCTGCTGGTCCACCTTCAAATCAAGATATCAAACATCGGTACTAATTCCAATAATCATGAGATCATTTGGATAAAATCCAATGACGATACCTAGAAAAACGACAAATAATTATCTTTTGTCTTTCTCCTAAAGCTACAACTTGCTTCTCCCATGTCTATCATCTACAACTTGTTTTTGTACCATTTTCTTAGAAGTCCTATCCAATGGGGATATTGTATATGGACATTCACGTACGAATTTGGGAAACAAAACTTCTGCAATTGGATTCAGTAAAGGGACCCTTCATGCCAATGCAACTTGTTCATCAATAAATTCTATCGCTCTCTTTCTGTTGAAAAATTAAAATTGTTATGATCAAGTGGGATGGCTAAAATACAACCTTATTTTGATAGCTTAGTTCCCCGTATTTGGCTACCCATCAATTTCTTGGCCCGCTGTGTGTGCACAACTGTACATGCAATGATGGAGCCTTGAGTACTAACCTCCAAAATACTAAAAAAATTTACTAAAAAAATTACAAAAAATTTGATCATATATTATATTTAATCCCTCTTATTTTATATAAAAATTTTCTTTAAATATATAGAAATTGACTTAATTATATATACCACCTTAATATAAATTATGATTAAAAAATTTAATTTTTCATAAAAAAAAAAAAAATTCTAACTTCATCACTGTGTACATGAACCTACATACATTACTACTGGCCTTTGGATTTAATAATCAAGTTGTCAAAGAATAAGACAATTTCCATCTGTATTCATGGTCAGTCTGTAATTTAATGGTTGAATACTTATCTAACTATTACATAATACAAGAAATTTGAGGTTCAAACTCTCGCGTTTCTCTCCTTTGAGACTATATATATATAATCCAATTCTCTTTCAGAGATGTGATTCAAAATTCAAACTAACTAAGATAATTCTGTTATAATTTTCATCAAGGAAACTGCAAAATCTGTAATGTGCAGGCTTTAAGGGTAAGATACCCAAAAGCAATTTTAAGGGCTCACAGTGTCTCACCCTTAAGGAAGGTGGGCCATGGGCTCCTTCTACAACAGTGTAATAGTAGTTATCCTTTACTCCTACCCCTTTTAAGTCACTATCTGGTTGATAGGACTTGACAATTGTACCCTCCATTCAAGTCATTCACTAGAAGTCAACAGACTCCTTGGTTGTGAGTTGTGACTTCAATTTTGGGTCGTGCAAGTTGCACATATAATTATCACATCAGGTCAATTGTTTCTGTTGTTTCCCACAAAGCTTTTGTGCAAGTGAAAAATTCTCTAGAGAAAAACACCATATTTTTGTTTAACCATTAATCACCATATTTATAATGATTGAAAAGAGATTTGAAATTATTAACTTTTGAATAAGAGTAAACTATCTTTTTTTAATGGTGTATTATGCCTAATTTCATCATAATTTAGTATTCAGTACTATGGTTCAATAAATTATAACAAAAATAAACACTTTTTTTCTCATGTAAAATGAAGATTGATAAATAAAAAAAAACATGAGACCTATTTTTATAAAATATATATAATAAGATTAGACCGTTTGTGGTAAGGAGGCTTTGCTATTTGGAAAAAGATTTTGAGTTTGAATTCTCTTCTCCTCATTAGATGTGAAATCTACTAAAATAAGTATGATGTGTCATAAAGACTTTCTTTCTCCTCTTTAATATTAATCGCTAACAATCACGATCAAGTGTTTATTTTATAATTCAAAAAGATATTTTATTCAACGTCTCTTTCTAAAAAAATAATATATAAATAAAATTTTGACAAATTTAATCTTGACCTCTTAGTCCTAAAGAAGACTATAATACACTAAATTAAAAGTTGATTAGTCATAACTATGATTATAATTTAGATAAAAGATATTTGTAACTAAAGATGTAATAAAAATTACCAATTATACCCATATAAAAAATAGGTATGATGATATCATATATTCTCAATTTCATCATTATTTTTCAGTTTTTGCCAGTTTTTAAATTTTTATCAATTTTATTCTCAACTTCCACATTGCTTATAATCATATTCAGTTATGTTTAAATATGTGCTATTGATGACATAATAATCAAATAAAAATTATTACAACAAATGATGATATTAATGGAAGTTAAAACTCTTAAATCAAAGTAATTACCTTTGGAAATGCAACCCGAAAGTATTGAAAGAAGTAAAAAAATTGAAAATACAACTTAAAAAATTATAAAATTAAGGAAAAGTCGTACGTTAAGCTAATAATAATTCATTATGTATTTCTGTTATAATATTTGAATGAATTTTGAAATATCACAGTAAATATCAGAGAGAGAGAAGAAAGTCTCTTTCTGGGTTATGAGGATTCAACAGTGAATGGAGCATCACTTAAAATAATTGTACTGTTAGTATTGACGAAGCGTTTGGTTGAAAGAAAATAAGAGACGGAATTGGAACAGGAATGACTCATTTCGATTGTTTGCGTTTATTTGTCTAAAATTTAATTGGGAATGGAATTTCCCCCACAATGGGAATCCATCATTCCCGCCTATCAATCAGATTCTCATTCCCTCTGGAATGCAAAAATAACGCTAATTCTATCTTCTCCAACTCTCTCATTCTTTCTTTATTTCCCTTTTGTGTTATTATCATCATCTTTTTCTTCATTCATTCTCTATTTCTTTGATCTGCTTCTTTTGTTTCTCACTCTTCTGTATCTACTCCTTCATTCTCTCTCACTCTCTCTAGTGCCTTGTTTTCTTGTTCTTCTTCAATCTCTCTCTTTCAGTTTAGATATCTATAAGGTAAATATCTCTACTTTGAAAGTTTTTGAGATCCAAGATTGTGATTGGAAAAACTCATCTCTCCAAAAATTGGGATTTTTTTCCCCCCAAATCTGTGAGTTCTTGGTTGATATAAAAAATAAGTTAATAAATTATACACAAATTCTTTTTTTTTTTTTTTTTTTTTTTGTGTAACTGACGCAAAAAAAATTATGAACTGGATTTTTTTTTTTGGTGCTCTACGAACTGATAATTTCTCTATTATATATATATATATATATAAAGAAGTTAAAAAATTAACAAATTCTTTTTTTTTTGTGTAACTGACGCAAAAAAAATATATATATAAATTGGATTTTTTTTTTTTTTTTTTTTGTATTTCAAAGGGAACTGAAAATTATTGATTCCTATTCCTATGGAAAATAACCAAACAATTATTCTCAAAGAGAATTAATTTTTGATTTCTTGTTGAACCAAATACTTTCTAAAAACAATTATTCTTTTTCCAGTTTCCTTCTATTTCGTTTCCGATTTAATTTCCAATTCTGAAGTTTGAACTAAATAGGACTTAAAGGCATCTAGTCAAGCAAAGAAATACAGTAGCAGTAAAAGATAAGTCAATCAATATTCAATAATTGTCATCCACCGACCGTCTAATTTTTATGGAAAAGGATAACTCTTATCACATATCTCTCTGTTTTCTCTCTTAGATTTTTCTACTTTCTTACGCCGTTAAGACTTTTTTCTAGAGTTTCTTCCAGTGACTTCGGCCACTGGCAGGAATCCTCTTTTCTTTTATTTTTGTTTGTTAATTTCTTGTTTTTTATTTTAATAAAGCTGTTTATTGTTCATGTGTGTTCTTTTGATTACCCATCAATTGAGTTTTTGTGTATCTGTGATCTAATCACTTATGGCCGTGGTATCGCCATCAAATAAGGCTTTGTTTGGCCTGCTTGTCGCTGGAATCTTGATTTGGTGAAGGTCTTGCTTTCTTGTCGGTGGGCGGAGGAGAGAATGGCTAGCACATGCTTGGGAGGTTTAGTTTGGACTTTTATAGAGTTTTTTATTCTGTGTTTGCTGAGCTTAAGAGCCAATGATGACATACTTTCTTTCCTCAGGCTTTGGCTGAGATCTGGACAGGGAGGAAAGCTCCATTATCAATCCACTGTTTCTTTTGTTTTGTTGCAGTGTAGGGTGAAATCTCAAGATTATCGGTGTGTTTTTCTTCCGCTTTGCTCAATTGCTATGTCCTAGTTTGTGCCATGTCAGTCGCTAGTGCTGGTGCAACGGTCGGTGATGGTGAATGCAACCTTTGGATCGTGTTCCAAAGATAGAGGCATATGCGGAATAAGAAATTTTGCTCAAGCTTTGAGCCTGATTGCAGTACAGACTTTTAGCTCAATGTCAAAAAATCCTTTTATGGGTAGGTTGTTGGTGAATTATAAGTCTACTTTGTGTTTTCCTATCTAAATTTTACCTGTTGTACTTCAACTTTATGTACTGATCTTTGGGAAAAAAGAAAAGAAAAAAAGAAAAAACAGTCTAATTTTTATCTGCTGTCTAAGTAGATAACAAAATAAGCATATGATGAGTATAAGAATTTGCCACACATGCTTTCATTTTTTTCCCCAAAAGTCAGTTTATATTTCATAAGTCAATAGCTTGGTGCTATGGTAGAATTTCCATTGATTAATGACCAACTCATTCATTATATTTATTTACAATTAAGTATGCAAAATATTAAAATTTAAAACATAAAATATATACACTTATTAATAGTTGAGCCGCAAATTTCAATTTATAAAGAAAACTATTGAGTGATGTGTTTAAATTTCGTAAAATTTCATAATTTTTAAAATTTAAATTTAATTAATGAATAAATTTAATTATAAGACAGATCTGAAATAGATATTTGAACTCTTGTTAGATTTGTGGTGCCTGCTGTATGCTTTTTTAATTTTTATCTATTTTAATTTTAAAAAATATAATAATATTTATAGAACATGAAATCATTTTAAAAAAAAAAAATTGATGGCTCTCATGTTTGACTTAAAATCTTAATATTAAGATATTCTTTCATACATTACAACTACTGTACACTAGTCTACAAGACACGTACATATAGAGTAAAGGTAGGGTCATTGTGGGACATTTTTGAACCCTCAGCCAATCATGTCTTAACACGTCAGTTAATCAGGGTTTCCTGATAACGGTGACAGTTCCTCTTCGTAAAAAACTCCCTCCTCTTCCTCTCCAACACAACCCAAATCCCAATCCGCCGGTGACCCCTCACCAGATTCCGGCGGCACGTCCACTTTCTTGACTCTCTGTCTTTTCCGGCCGGATTTCTCCGGTGGATCAGCCAGTCCAGCCTCCAGCGGAAAATTGAGAATTGCTTTTCTGCCTCTCATTCTGAATGCAGCACAGTCATAAGCTTTTGCAGCATCTACATCACTGTCAAAAGTCCCTAACCAAACCCGACTACCCTTCTGGTTCGGGTCACGGATCTCTGCTGCAAACTTGCCCCATGGCCTTCTTCGCACTCCTCTATAATGCTTCTTCTCTAATTCATCCACCGACTTTGGGTTAGATGGCGGAGACCGCTTTCCGAAACCCGGAGGTTCTGAAGATGTAAAATCAACAAGTTGGGTTTTTGCTTGGAAATTACAGGTTTCTTGACTAAAATCAAATGGGTCAGAAACAGTGGAGTTGGATTCAGACCCAGATAAAGATTCATCATGGTTCTCAAGTTTAACGGGTTGGAGATTATGGGCAAAAGAGGAGATATGAGAATCAAGATTACTGATAAAGACATCAGTAGAAGTGAAGTCTCCAAGAAGATGCTGTTTAATAAGTTCAAGAACAAAGGATTCTTGAGGAGTTGCCATTTTTATTTCAAAGAAAATGGATAAATACGAATTTGTGGAAAGGAGAAAGTGTAGCAAGAATTTATATTAAACATGAAATTGAAGTGTAGAATTGAAGTGGGTCTCACTCATCTGATCAAGACTTATTTTCATTGTTGCTACTTGCTACTAGTTAGTTGTATTATTGTATATGATGGTTTGGAATTGCACACGGTTTTAACTCTGATTTTTTTTTGGATGATCTTATCCATCCAAATCCTCATTAATGACACAGTTAATTAACTTTTTTCAAGTTGGCAGTACTGGGCCTGACTGGCTGAACTGCAGGGGAAGAAAATCAGAAAATGACCATCAAGGGTTGGTTTTCTGCCACGATTATCTCCACTTGTGCTTTGCCACCTCCATACAATAAAAATTGCTTCTTGTATATATATAACATGTGTTACCAACCCAGGGGTCCATGTATTGCAAGTTTGCATCTTAGTTTTGTTTTGGTATAAATAATGGGCTCCACGTGCAACTAGAACTCATAAAAGATCTCATCATTTCTTTTTTTCCTTTGTAAAGTTACTACTAGATACAAGCTCCCAAGAACTGGTGTGACTTAAGCGATGCCAACAGTCATTCATGCACCTATCTTTGATGTTTGGTGTAAAATTCAAAATCTTGAATACATCACACTGTTAGTAAATAACTAACTTTAATTATTTGTCCCTACTTAATTTTATTTAAACTGTTGATGATACAAAGACTTAAAAAGTTTAAAGAAGTTGATATTTTCCAATTCTTTGATTGATTGTTGCTACATGCTAGAGGATTGCATAACCCCACATTATATATATATATATATATCAAATGAATCTGAAGTTGGTGTGCAAGTGGAGGCAAAATGTTCATTTCTTGTCTCAAGGTGCATGCATTATATAGTTTTTTTTTTTAGACACAAGAAATTTGCCCTTTTTAGCAACTCATTCTTCTCAAGTTATTCACACACAGCCATTCCCTTCTTGTTAACATGCTATTATATAGAAGTTCTAAAAAAAATGCCATTATAAACAGTACACATTCTCTAATTCATTTTTCTTCAAGCCAATAGAGAAAGAGAAAAGGTAAAATCTTATTGAGATTTGGGATTAGATATTGTAAGAGAAAATTTAGATAAAAGCTAAAACTAAGCTGTGCTAATTAGACTTGTAATTTGATATAGATTACCATTCCTAATTCAAAACTCTAAACTTTCTTTGATTTTCAAATATGAAATAAAATCTATTTATCAATTTTATTTTTTTATTTTGTGCATTGAAAAGAGAAAATCGAATCATATTAATTGTCTAAGTTATATATACACTTTTCGTTACATTATGCTTAAGTATGCTTTTAACCTTTACTTAATAATTGACAAATTGATGGTTGCCAATCAATTACTATTTTAATGTGTTATTATAGTATATACAATTAAATTTAAATGTGCATGATTTATATCTCTAAACAAACGTGATTGGTACGAATCTTTATATTGATATACTAAATAAATAAACTTTTATTAGAACAATTTAAGTTTTTCAGTTAGCAATTAACCGACATATATATATATATATATATTCATATTTTGATATATATCAAAATAAATATTCATATTTTGATCCATTCGTGCCGCCTAATCTTCTAATTGAAAATGTAATGCTTGTCGGCTGCTAGCTTCTTATTTCAAATTTTATATGCTTGTGTTAGTGAGAGAGAGAGAGAGAGAGAGAGAGAGAGAGAGTGGTTGATGAGAATTTTATATTGGTTTTGAGAACAACTTTATTGGACTCTAAATGGTATTTAGTAAAATTAAAAATTAAGTACTTAAAATTTAAATGCCGAATAATATAATTTTTAAAATATATTCTCTCCGTTTCAAAAAAATTGTTTACTATTTTTTTTTTTGGACGTCCCAAAATACACGCCTACTTAAAAATAGATATAGATGATTTTTCTATTCTATCCTTATTAAAAAAAAAGTGACAACCATTTTGAAACGGATGAAGTAAAATTATTTAAAAATTTAATCACTTATTGTATTAAGTATAAAATTTAAGTTAAAAATTTTAATTTACCATTTTAAATAGTTTTTTTTATTTAATTGAGACTTTTAAAGTATGCTTTATCAAACAATTTAAAACAATTAAGTACTAAAAATTTTAATTTTAAGTGTTTCATAGTGTTATCAAACATTATCAAAGGCTAATCTCCCTTATTTTCAAGATTTGGCTGCATATCTAATCCTTTGCCCAATGTCACTTCTAATAATACATGTACATTTCCATAACCACCAAAACAATAGACTATTTGACTTTCTACCAAGAGTTCATTTCAAAATTGGACTTGTAATTTGATCATATAGATTACCATCACCAATTCAAAATCCTAAACTCTCTTTGATTTTTAAATATGGTATAAAATCTATTTATCACTTTTATTTTTTT
>CATKHJ010421472.1:0-16020 GCA_949750685.1 Vernicia montana | reverse complement strand
TCATCGGGATGTCAGGAAGACCATACACAGCAGGTACTTGAAGAGCACCTCGAAATCCAAAACCTTCGTTACCACGGAACTCCTCCTTGATAACTACTGTAGCAAACTTGGTGTGCCAGTTGTTCACCTTATTTGGTTTATTAACAAACAAATTGCGACCAGGCTTCGCACCAGTACACCATACTCGCCTATCACCTGAGCGAATAAACTTGAAAAAACATTGAAACATCCTCGCTGTGGGGCGGAGACCCAAAGCTTTACAGATCACCTCGAATTGATGAAGATCCTAAATTGAGTTTGGGGGTAACATCATAGGGTTGATACAAAAATAGTTGAAACATTCAACTAAGAAAGGAGAAGGGGGAAACCTCAAGCCAGCTTCTAGTTGATGATAAAAGAAAATGATGTGGTCATTACTCTTAAAAATTTCAGAAGTATTGGGGATATTAGGATTAATGAAGATCCTATCAGAAGAATGGGGGAAATCGACTGCAAATCGGTCCTAATCTTCCAAATTCTCTGCAAACCCCCTTAAATCCGAGCTTTTTAAAACATAAGCTACATCCCCCCAGGCATTCTCCAAGTCAGTTTTGATATTTTGGTATGAATTTTCATCTTTTTTGGGAGCCATTATGGTATAGTAGAGAAGGAAAATGACAAAGAGTAAGAGCAGAAGAAGGTCTGAGAATACTTAGAAGAAATCTGAGAAACTTTGGAAGCGTAAGAAACTCCAAAAATGAAGAAGAAAGGGTTTTTAAAGAAAAATAATACCCTAGAAAAATGTGCTGAGTAATCATTTCAAAAACGAAAACGGCGGCAGAAATAGAGTGTGTCTCTATAACTTCAAAAGCCCTAATTGAGCCACGTGTATAAAAAGTGCCTCAGCAATAAATGAAGCACGCTTTAGACATACCCTATAGTTTCGAGATTCATCAATAAATGAAAAGGATCTTGAAAAGAAGTGAAGGGTTACAATATTTAAACTAGTTCGTCTTAAACAAAGAACTGAGCTATTTCTATCGAAGTTGTCATAAATATAAACTTCGCCGAAATAGGGGGGCCACTGATAAGGGACAAAATATACCGAACTTGGTAGTAAAGTAAGTTGGACCCGGCCCAATATAAAATACTTAGAAGTCCATTGGCCCAAGTCAAATAAAGAGCCATCTAGTTCGTATCCAAGTAGGAAGCGGATTAGAGCAATAAAGCAAGCCAATCTATATCCGAACCGGTCAAGGAAATCCATACTCAACTCTTATAAGAATCTCTATTCTATAAATACCTCAAAATTAAATCAACGAAAGGTACATGCATTCTTGCTAACATAAACACAAGCAATACTCCAATATTATTTTTAGTCTCTTACATTGAGCCTATTCACTAATTTGACCGTCGGAGTGGCTTTGCTAGGCACCCCGCCTAGCCCACTTGACTTTTGTTTCTTCTTACAGGTCGCATCAGTTCAATACAAACTCAACTAAAGGTGAACTATTCTAAACGATCTCACTTTGTTTGGAATTAGCTTCATCACATTATATTTTCTTATTATTACTCATTAATTAATCATAACATATATAATTTTTTTTTTCTAAAACATATATGTAGTGAATTTAAAATATTTAATTGTAATATATGGTTATATCTTAATATTATTAAAACTTAATCCATATTATATTACTAATTTTTCATTAATACAAATTTAATGAAGCTAATATTTAAGTAAATTATATAAATATCAATAGTTATATTAAATTGAATTGATATATATACATTTATAATTATAGATTTATAATTCATTTAAATTTTCTTTTGATATAATCTTAATATAATTTAATAATTGATATAATGTCATGTATAATCTTATAATTTTTGTATTATCTTTACATTATTCAATTATCACTATTTATATATTATAAATAAAAAACTAAAAAATTTCGGTTATTTCAGTCTAATTCAATTCGATACAGTTCAGTTCAATTCGGTTTGGATATACCTTAATATCCAGAACCGTACCAAAACATTTCACTCGATCCAATTCGATTCGGGAAAAGTCAAAAAGTCAACGGTTCGATCCGATTTTAGATATTTTCGGTCCGATTATTCGGTTCAATTCGAATTTTTTAATATCCGTGCTCAGCCCTACTAATGACAATACATTCAGATTCGATTCATCCCTTCCATGCTAAAAAAAAGTACATTTGAAATGCATGTAGGATATTAATTCAATTACTTGATTAAGTTATAATTTAAATTTCTAATTTCTATTTTACTAAATAAATGTTAAAGGACTCAACTATTAATTCAATAACTCCATTTTTCTTAACTAAAAATTATAACTTTCTTTTCTTCATCAAAGATGTTGGATACTCAAATCCAAGTTTTTAAATAGAAGCAAGTGATGAAGACAACAAACTACCCACAATCAAATTCATCTAAGCAATCACACATGAATTGCACGTGGCTATTATATTATCATATATAGTAAACATAAGGTTAATTTCACCTAGTGTCAGTTCTAAGAGGAGACCAGTTAGGCGGCTGTCTAGGGCCTCTCCAATGAAGGGGTCTCACATTTTTAAATATTAAAATTTAAAACCTATTAAAATTTAAAACCAAAAAACTACTAATTTAAACTCACTCAATCCATTAAGATAAATCTAACTCAATTAGTCAATTTCTTTTTTGAACACGTACAATACAAATCGTATAATTACTGCCGCCAACGTTATGACGGGATTTTAATGATAATTTATTTATATTTAAAAACTAATTATTATATTGCATTTTGAATTTATTGAATTTACTGAATTTCAATTTATTAAAAAAATATTTATATAGAAAGATGAGGAATTGAGAAACTTATTTTTTAAAATTATATAAGGCATTCAAAATACTAGAGCAGACTCTGATCCCACCACTCAAATGAATTTTTGATTAAGCAAAAGATTGTTTGAATCACACAATGTGGGTGTATAGTCACTGCCCAATTAAGAACACAATATGACAAAAGTAATTGAAATTATATTTAAGTACATGTGCTTAGAAAAGATGGAAATCAAACATAGAAAATAATTATATTTGTGAATCAAGTCTAATCCGGCTTAGATCTTCTCATATTTTTTTAAGGATAGTAAGAATGGGTTGAGAGTTTTTTATTCTAACCATTCATTTAACATCTAATTTGCAGGTTATCCAATTATATATAACTCATGTTCATTTGGCCTCCTAGTAAGGAAAAGAAAGAAGTGAAGGAGAAAAGAAAGAAAGAACAGTTAGGTTCATCACGTGGTTAGAGAAAACCTAAATTCAATAACCAAACTAAAAGAAATCAATAAGATAAATAAATAAATAAATAAAAAGCATTTATAAAGAAGAACATAAAGGGAAAGAACAAAAAGAGTTTCCTTCTTTAAAATTGATTGATTTATTTATTATTATTTTTTTTTTTTTGCCAAAGATAGAATTTCATATTTACACAAGTACACTGACCAACCAAGCAACTTATAAGTGGACAATGTGGAAGTACATTTCTATTGATAACTATTAACTTCCTTGCATTATTATATATTTTATTCCTCAAACAGAAGTTCTCCAGCTGCTAATGTATTTAGCTATTCAAAGTATAGATTCTTTATCAACAATCAACAAAATATTCCCAAGAAATTAAAAAGCTAAGAAATTAAAAATGAGAATTGCCATTATGGCCTTTTTACCATTTTAAATATTTTTTTTGGAAAATATTTACCATTTTAAGTTTTTTTTTTAAATTATTTCTCATTTTAAGTATTTTTTAAAATTATTTCCAACTTTAGATGTTTTTTACAGGAGACCAGATCAAATAAATATCTGTCCGTTAGTGTGTGGGATAACACGCCTCTATTAATTCCAATAAAGGTGTGTTAGCAACATGCCCCTATTGATTTCCAATAGAGGCGTGTTAGTCAAGAGTAATTTATTATTATTTTTTGAAAGTATTATTTTATTTTTTTATAACCGTAAAAATTTTTAAAATAAAAATATATAAAATAATAATAATAATAAAAATAATAATATAGTTTGCTTATATTTTTATCTAGTTATTATATATTTTGTTAATATTTTAAATAATTAAAACATAACAATAATAAAATTAAATTATTATTAACACATACAATTACTAAATATAATACTAATTAAAAATAATTATTATATACTTATAAAAATATATTTAAGGATTTAAAAATATATATAATTAATAATTAAAACATAATTTTAAAATACAATTTGAAATAATAATTTTAATTTTATGTTCGCCATATTTCTATTTAATTTTTGATAATTAATAATAAAAATAATTAATATTATATATTATTCATAATAAATATAATAATATTATTTATGATATATATTATACACTTATATTCATTATATTATATATGTTAATTACTTTATTAATTATTAATTATATAAAATATAACATATTTTACAATTATTAATTATCTAAAAATATAATATATTAATGATTATTTTATATACTTGTTTTATTAATTATATAATTTTTATATTCATTTACTAATAACATAAAATTATTATAAAAAAAACCAAAGCTTAACAAAAAAAAAATTAAAAAACAAAGAATATGGACGATCAATTTAAACAGGAAAAAAAAATTAATAGGGTGTCCGCCAATCCAAATGGCTCCATTTGGATTGGCAAACAGCTTCAGTCCGTTAATCCATTTAACGGACAAAGTTATTCTGTCAGAACCAAACTACCTAGCAAATAACACATAAATTTAAAATTAATTTTAAAAAAATCTAAAATAGAAAATAATTTCAAAAAACATCTAAAATTATAAATATTTTCTAAAAAGTACTTAAAATGGTAAAAAGCCTGCCATTATACACAAGATTGGAAAGACAAAACCAAAACAATTCATTGAATATTTAAGTAGACATCAATAAAAAACTACAAGCTTCTTGAATTCATCTCCAGAAATTGCAGATTTCATGAAATCCTTAATCACATCCTCAAGTTTTGGAACATTCATCAAATCCAAAAGCTTCTGGCCATGAATATCTATGTTCAAAGAATTGAAATCTCCATTCAATAACATGGTAAAGAAAAATTTTGAGTACCCACTAGTTAGGAAAACCCTGTGTTTATATAATGGACTAACCATCACAACTGGATCAACAATGCTTCCCTCAAGATTCCAGAAAACAATTTCTGGGATTGTTCTATATCCTCTGTTTCTATAAGCTTTCCATGCCTCTGTATAATCTACATCCCAATTGTTGGTTATTTCTTTATTAAAATCTTTATTGGTAAAAACCAAAATCCTCTTCACCATCTTATCAGCACTAAGCTTTTCTGTGATTGCAACTTGTAAAATTCTGTTGTAAATTTTTAGAAAATCCACTTGCTCACCATAATCCAATTCTCAAATCGCTGTTTTGTTTTTAGGTTTTTTTCTGCCCTAATTCATATTTAGTTCCTGACAAGAGCAAATTCTATTATGGACATTATATTGCATTTGGGATAAGAGATTTGAAAATATTGAATTTTCCAACACATTTTTGTCGCGAGTGCACTTACACTTTACCTGATGTGTCTTTCTTTTCTATTTAGACTATGTTTGGATCACATAATAGAATACACAAAAAATACAATAATTATTCTTAAAAAATATAGTAAATTAGGAATAAAATAATTATTTTAATTTCATAATTTGATTCATAGTATAGAATAATTATTTTATTTCACATAAAATCCTTATAAATTAATTTCATTATTAATATTAAAATTAAATATAATTTTATCAAATTTTATTTAAGAAATAATTTAATGCATAATAAATAAAATTTTTATTTGACTTAAAATTAAAAAAAATAATTTTTAAATTAATTACCTAAATTAATTTCTTATTCTATTTACTCAACTTTTTTTTTTGCAAAAAGTTGATCAAGCGCGTTAAAATTTTAAAATAAATTATACATATATATATATATATACATACTAAAAAAATTAAAATTAAAATCTGCAAAAAAAAAAAAGTTAATAGTGGTGAGCTAGAACTTGCCAACAATTTTTAAAGGTAAAAATATAAATACTATATTATATAGTCTAAAAAATATCAATTCTTTAATTTTTTATAAAATATGTATTCCATAAAAATTGTGAAATTGTTATTCTGTAAAATTAGTATTCTTTGTCTCAAATTTAAACCAAAGTAAGGAATAATTAATTTTTACATAATAATTATTCTATTTCTAATCAATTTCATAAACCAAATATAACCTTAAATCAATTAAAAGGCCTATTGTGATGCAATTGCATAGAGCTTGAAAATCACTAATAATATGATTACTTGCTGTTATTATTATTATTATTATTGTTTTTTGATGTTGAACACAGTGAACTTGCCATGATGAAGTTCGGTTCTCAGCATCAATAAAACCTTTTATGAAATCAATAAGAGCTTCTCTATCGGATTCTAAGCAATCCACCATCTAGGCATTGGCATGATGAATATCAAACTGAGAACAAGCAACAGTATTGGAAGAATTGACATTAAAGTAATTGTCACACTTTGAACAAAAAAGCATAGACAGCTGCATTACAATATATAGCATTGATTTGTATGTATGAAACATACTCAACAAATATGAAAATAGAATATATGAAAGAATAGCTCAGGGAAAGAAAAAGAAAATGGTATTAGCATTTTTTCATTAAAAAAAAGTATAATCATAACCTTTTTTAAAAAATAAATTTAAAATTAATTAGGTAAAAAAAAAAAAGTATTATTCCAAGAAATATTCAAGAACTTTTCTTGAAATTATACCGAATGAAATTGGATAAATACTTTCCATTCAATATTTTTATTTGAAATCCCAACAATGTTTAGTCTAAAAGTAAAATACCAATATATTTTAGTTTGGGTAAAGTTTCAAATTAGAGTTATTTCCCCTTCTCTATTGACAATATGTCACTCAACAATTATTTCCACAAAAGTAGACACCACAAATAAAAAGTATGCACTATCAGATGCTTTTTAGCTAATGCATCCCCAAGGTTCTAACAAGGGAACCAAGGGTAATTACCATATCTGTATAATACCTGACACGGAGCCAAAAAAGGGCCCCATACAAGACTTTGATCATTCATGTATTGAAGGAATAGTAGATAGAAACAATGCTCGTAAGAGTCCTATTAAAACCAAGAAATAGCTGCTGTCCCAATAGCTTCGTTCAGGAGCGAACAACCACTCAATTGCTTTTTCAATGGAGGAGCGGAAGGGAATTCAAGAGCAGAGAAATGGTCATGCTAGATCCTGCATCTATCCTCGTGAAATCTTATCTATAGCCAGAGAACTAGAGCCCCCACGGAGCGGTAAAGAAAGATATATCTTATTCTCCTGTTTGCCAAGGACTCCTTTGCTTTCTCACTTGAAAAAGAACCAGTTTTTGACCTATTTCATATTAATTATATTTTTCACGACTTTAACCAACATAGGTTCTAACTGTCCTAACATTTGAATTCTAGGCTACTTTGTTGTTTGCACACATCATAGGGATGACAATAGGTTGGGTTTTGGGGTTTTTTTTTTGTAAAATAATTATCAATTTAGTTTATTTTTTTAAAAAAAAATTCCTATTTTGGATTGTTTCTAAAATTATTTTTCAAGTTAGGCTATTTTTTCATTAAATTGGCAAAATGTATAGTAAAAAAAATATTTGGCAGTTGATTAAAGGAGCGGCCAGGACCAACAAACCAGTCCGTTGGTCACACCAGCAGACTAGCAGTGTGACCAGCGGCCAGATGGTCTACACATCTAAGACATCCAAGAGCTTTCAGCTTTTTATTTATTTATTTTTAAATTGTTACTGTTTATTATTGATCCAACTAATTCACATAACTTGCTAATAATTTGTATGAACTTTAATACATATTTTGTATGTTGTTATTATTATTATTATTATTATTATTAACCCACTAGATGAGTTGGCCATGAAATTTTTTTTGTTTGCATGGACAGTCAGCATGTAAGCCGCTACTCGCATCAGCGGCCAGAC
Source organism: Vernicia montana (assembly GCA_949750685.1). Lineage (NCBI taxonomy): Eukaryota > Viridiplantae > Streptophyta > Magnoliopsida > Malpighiales > Euphorbiaceae > Vernicia > Vernicia montana. The sequence goes on along the minus strand of CATKHJ010421472.1, from coordinate 7,963 downwards.
CACAGTCAACCCTTCACCGTCAACTCAGCAAAAAACAAATTAAAATGGGAAATAGTTTTAAAAATAACTTAAAATAGGAATTTTTTTCAAAAACAACCTAAAATGAGAATTATTTTATAATAAAAACCCAAATTAGTAAAAACCCCGAGTTTGGAGCAAATTTTGTAAAATTCTAACCCAATCCATTTAAAATATAAAATACCCATCCAGTTACCTGCTCCGCTTCGGGTCGGGCAATAAGGTGGTGACAAGTCAGTCGAGTATACCCATTTACATAAATTTTTTATTTTTTTAAAAAAAAATTTAGTGTTATTTTCTCATATATATATATATATATATATATTTTTTTTTTTTTTCCACATATCCATACAATATAATTTTTATTTCACATAAAAAATAAATTAAAAAATAAAAAATAAATTAAATACATATTATATTTAAAAAATAAAAAATATATATAATATATATAATTGAGTTGGGTTTGGGACGGATTATACCATTACTCGAACCCGACTCGGATATAAATTAAAAAAATTCCGCCCTTCTCATTTACTAAACGGGGCGAGTATTACCATCCTCATTAGGATTGGGTATCTGGCGGAACGAATAAAATTGTCATTCCTAGAGAACTGTAATATGATCTCATAATGTTTATATCAAAATTGATATGCCTATATTTGAATTTTCCAGGACGATAAACCAAAGGAAGGGTTGTTGAATTCCAACCAAATCCTATTTTGCTTGGGCTTGGTTTCATCAGATTATGTTCTTTGTGCACTTTCAAATGTTCTGTAAAGACTATGTGATTTTTCTAAATCTACCAAAAAAGGTTTTATTTTATAATTTCTAAATTATAATATATGTGATTTTAGATTTGAAGTCAATTGTGGAATCTTACCATCAAAACAGTGAACTTGCTTCTGGAATTGTTGCATTTCACTGCGATTTATAATTAATCAGATGATAAGGAAATTATGTATATTTCTCTTAATTTTATTTCAATTTATTGCATTTTTTGCTATAAAAATTTAAAGGGTTAACGTTTGAATAGTATATAAACAAAACAAACTTAAGATTAGTCATTAAGCTTTACCACACCTGGTTCCTTCATGAAAATTTACCTTCAGTTGCGTTTAAATGTCTTTTTCATATATTCTGATTCCTGGCTTTTGCTTCCATTACTTAGAGTAACCTTTTTGCTTTAATTGTTCTTTCTTCAATAGTTCCAGAGAAGTTTAAAGGTTTCATTAAATTCTAGCAGGACTAGATAATTGAATTAGTGTCACAAGAGAGTCGAACATGAATGCATCAAATATCAATTTAGCATTTGGTATCGTCAAAAGTATAGAATAGATGCTTTGATTCTCATCTCAAGCCTACTCTGTTCTTAATTTTGGCATTGGATGCATTTTAATGGAATTTCCGCACTTAAAATAGTCTAGAGATTCTCATTCTTAGCTGCGATTCATCACTTCAAACAATGAAGCACAACACGACTAATTATATCAAGTAAATAGTAGGAATAAGACTAACTGTACGAGCCAACCCAATATGAAATGTGGTAGGAAATGTAACATCTTTATGCCCATGATATCTGTGTCAATTTAGTAGGAAATGTAGCATATATGTAATTAAGATTATGCATGCCTGCTGGCGTAAACCGACTCAAAATTGATTAGGGGGACTTAAGTTAAGAGCAGGGCAATTTTTTGTGTTTTGCAACCCAACCCCATATGAAAAAGAGCATTGCATGAACCAAAATTACAAAAAGCATCATAAATTCTATTCAGTCAAGTCAAAAACTTTAACTACAACACAACACAAGCCACGTAGAAGGAGAAGGGAAATATCTTTTAGAAAGGACATCTATTTACTCTTTTATGATTTATGACTACTTACAACTATATCTCTTCGGCAATAAGGACAGTCACCACAAGTTCGAATCCAGGGATCCAAGCAGGCAGAGTGGAACTTATGCTCACATGGTAGGCAAATAAGCTTATCTCCTTCCTTGAAACTTTCAAGACATATACTACAATCCCATGACTCTCGAGAAATTTCCCCTTCAGCACCCCTTTCCAAGCTGCTAAATACCTCCACTTGCAAACAATCAAGATCCTCTGGAGTTAGACCAGGTGGTTTCTTCTTGCATGATTCTTGCACAAATTGCAGTCTCTCTGTTTGATAAGTTGATTCAGTGAAAGGGGTTCCTCTGGCAGACCACCCAGGACCAATGTCAGTTCCCCAGTCCCCCGCATCAACGACCCTTAAGTCATCACCAAATGTATACTCCCTGCTGTAAATGCCAAATGATACACTGCCACTTCGCCTAATTAAAGCAAAATGAAAAGGTCAGCACCCTCTAGAAGTCAACTTAGGATCAAGGGTTCAGAAATTACTTCAGAAGCATGAAAATTGGTGGTGTATTAGCAAATAGAAATGAATATAACACGATTCAGCTATAGTAACAATAAAACAAATATTAACGGTAAGAATAGGTAGAGACAGAATGGGAGCAGCAGCAGGCACAATGATTATGGACTTGAGGTAATGATAGTAACAAAATGACAGCGACGATAGTGAGAATCAACATCACACTATAGAAAATAATTTTAAAAGAAAAATAAGCCAGTCACAAAATTCAAGATGATATATAACATTCATGATTTTAATTTTTAAATATTAGCCTGTAGCATAGGCATACCAATGTTTTCTCAAGTAAACTCTGAGGCAAATACTATTAAATCATGATAATTTAACTCATCTCATTAATACTTTGTAAAAATTTGTTTAAATTATTTAAAAAAAAAAAAAAATAGAAGGCAACCTTCCCTCCCATACAAATAAAATTTAGCAGCAGGATCCCAAGAAGTGCTTGGCCTGTTATTTTTAACTCTCTTTTGTTTTGCCAATTAAGTAGAGAGAGATTTAGTTATGAGAAATTGATATGGGCAAAAGCAGTATCTGGCTATAGCACAAAGGCTTCGTAAGGATTTAACAGCAGTTACAACACTATGGCATTTGAAGCACAGTAGGAAACTAAAGCTAGCACCATGCTTCATAGGATGGCATTTAAGTTTGAAAAAACCAAAGTTTACTATCATTAGCAACTATGGCTACCAAAAATGCTAGTCCATGTGCAACAAAAATTTTCACAATATTATGTACGGAAAGCAACAAGGTAGTTAAATCACCTGTTTCCAGAGAGTGAGACCCCTCTCAATCTCTCAAGAAGTCTTGCCCTCGCAAGTAGCACAGTCCCAGGAAGCCTGTCATTTCCAGTCAATCTTGGTCTACTCGTGTTGCTCAAAGTTTCTGTGCTGGTACTGTTGCTAGGTACAAACTGACTAGTACCTTGATCAAGCCGAACTAAGGCACGATCCTGCGAAAGCCAAATGCAGTAAAAGAATGAGCAAAGCAAAATATACACCAGCATTGCAAAATCGAGAAATTGATAAAAAAAACATAAATGACTTATATGATAAATGAACTCAGAGAGAAAAGACATGATAAAAAAGCATAGTAAACATAAATGAAGAAGTTAGAATGTAATATATGATAAAAACACAGACCATATCAGCCAAATGAACCAAGGCATACCAAAGTGCAACATGCCCACAACACTTGAACATACAATACATATCTTATTTTCCAAAGTTCCACAGTACTGTGCAACACCCACCACTAGAGGAAAGTCTCCCACAAACCCTTTAAAACTCTGCCATGATTTATGGTTTTAGAGCTACATGTCCATAGACACACAATAAACCATGAATGTAATAAAATTTTAAACTTTGGAATTTCATCTTCTTCGATACCCACAACAAAATTTCAAATACCCAATTCGTAGAATGCCCAAGTGAATTTTCTTTACAAAAAATATATAAAAATAATAAACTTATGCATTCTTCAATTAATTTTCACAAAATCATAGAAAACTAAAATAAACAAAATACTGAAAATCCTCCATTTTCCTTCTCTTAATCGTATCATTTTTCTCAATAACATAACCAAAAAAAAAAAAAATCACAGGTCCTACAGTGTGGGAAGAAAGTCGATGGCAAGGGTGCCGTAAGTGGGAAGATCGCCGGAGAGGATCACAGGCGTCCAAATCATGCCGGCTATGATTATGACTATGAAGATGATGATGGCGGCGAGTGTAATTAAGGTGAAAATTGCGGTCAGAACTAGAAGGGTCGATTTCTAGATCGGCGGTGGTAGCTCGGCCCACTCGCGACCTCCTCTGATAAAAAAGCTCCGATGCGCTCGTCATACACTAATGCAATACACACTCAAAATCCGATTTGAGAATTCGTTTATATATATAATAAAAGGAAATTGAAAAGAAACAAAACAGAATTTGAGAAATTAAGAGAAGAATTTGGGAGAAAAGGAAAAGATATTTCAAGGTAAATGAGAGACAGCTTCTAAGAAACGCATGGCCACAGAGAATTTGGAATTCCAATGGGAAATTGAAATGTTTGCAAATTTGGGTAAAAATAAAAATCTGTTCCATTAAACAAAGGGAAAATATTTTCCCTTTGCGAAACAAACGGTTTCAAGTGTTTGATGGGACTTTATATAAAACGATGTCGTTTATTCACCCTAGATATTTTTTTCGCCAAATACCCTAGATATTTGTTTGAAAGTTTTGTTTGAGGATAATAATTGTAAATTGTTAAGTGCACTTGATTATACAAACAGTGTACCTTTTATGTTAAAAATCAAGTGATTATTATCAAAATTTTATAAAAAATAAACTCATTTATAAAAATTTGTACATCCAATAATTTTTTTTTATAATATAACCTATAATATTATTTTAATTCATTAAACTTTTTTAATATAAAAAATAATTTCCTAAAAATAATAACGTGAAATAAAGTAGAATAAAAAAAATTTAATAAGCCTTTGCTTATTTTTGGAGCTGTATTTGGCGTATGGACTAAATAAATAAATTGAAAAAAAAATATTCATAAAATTAAAAAATTAAAAAAAATAAAAAATATTCGACATGATAATTTATTCTTAATTAGATCCTACAAACAAACTTTATTTGGTTTGTAAAAATGGACATATAATATTATATTTTTACTAAATAAAGAAAAATAAAGTAATAAATAAAAAAATTAAATAAAAAAATTTTAGAAAATCATTTTAAATTAATATAATTATTTATAGTATTTAGAAGTATAATATTTTATGTAGTTAAATATTTATCAAAATATATATTTTTATTACTCTTGTATCATGAAAGATTAAGGACAAAATAAAAATATGATGACATAAATTCACTTTTGTCTCATCCAATTAATAAATTGTATATATATTGTAATAAGACAGGATATATATATATATATATATATATATATATATATATATATATATATATTTGGTCTTTTATTATGGTTTTCTTGACCATTAAGAATATGTTAAAAAAATTGATATAGTTTTGACTTTAAAAGCCTGAAAATAACTTGATGGATACATTGACGAGCTTAAAATATTATTTTTATATAGATTTGGGATTATGTTAATTTGGTTGATATTTACTTCGACCTTTACTTTTATTTAAGAACAAACGACAAGAAAATGCATAATAAACTAATAAAAGTCAATATATATATAAATATATATATATATATATATATATATATATATATATATATATATATATATATATATTTGCCCAGCTAATAAAAGTCAGTATCAACAACAAGAATTGGTTTCGAGATGGGACTCGATTTGAATATTTGATTCTAACTCATCCGAAAAATTAAGATTAAAATATGATCGAATCCAATTAAAATTTGAAATTAATTAATCGAATGGATCATATCATAATTAATCGAATGGATCAAACTCAACCTGAAATTAATCTGAATGAGTAAAAAAATTAATATTAAATTTATTGCTAAATAAAATTGAATTAAATTTTTAATAATGTATATATATATATATATATATATATATATATATATATATATATATATATATATATATATATATATTGTCAATTTATTTTGAATCAATTTATTGTTTAATATCAAGTTTTTTTTACATAGTTAATGTATATATATTTAATATAAAAATAAACTCTATTGTTATTAATGTATTATTGTAACAATAAAAATTAAAACTTATTCATAAAATATCAAATTTTTTCTTATTTTGATTAATATAATTAAATATATTATCACATTCCGAACTTCAATGATATGACGATCTTAGGGTATAGGTAAGTTTAAAATCACCAATACCTGTAGAATCCAATACTAACAATAGAACACTTGAATCAAAGTATAACAATGCATCATTTAAATCATACAATCGAAAGGAAAATCATAATATTTCCATTCATAACCATTAATTAATATAATACAAACATATGTTCAATCTATAGAGCTTCTAAGATTTTTAACAGTTATTAATATTTACAATACAAGACTTAAATTATACATTAATGGCAGCTTCGAGGAAGAAGAATCATAAAACTCTATTATCTCGGTCTCTAACCTCTTCGGCTTAACTACCTGAAATTCACATATGAGGAGGGTGAGTCGTCAACTCAGTAAATCATGAAATGTATAACATCAAGGTCCTCGAATGGACAATGATTATATAACATAATTAATTATCAATCAATAGAGAGCAATAAACAATACAGCATGTGCCAATACTAGATAGGCACCAAGGGTTCAGTATACTTCGACAGAATAAAACAATCAACAGTACACTGAAATGGTGTTAAACAATAAGGGTAGTAACTTCTCCTTTTTAAACAAGTACATATACTTGGCTGAGCATATGCCTGTGAGGTCTCGCCCGAGCACCGGTCCGATCCGCTAAAGGAATCGAAATGTTCATTCGGGTTTAAACTCACGATGGAACCCTTGAGTTCAAATTGATTGATTTTGAAAATTGATTTAGAGTCGCCACCTTACTTTATTTTTATTTTGGGAAAATATAAGGTAAAAATCCATTAATGACTCTAATTATTTATCCCAAGGAAAGTGCACTAGCCCTCGATTTACCAAAGAAGATTTGGGGACTAGATTTTTGGTTTATTTTAAAGATAAAGATTAGTTTGGCAATTTTAATACTAAACAACTTAAAATTAATTTCATGAACAAGTATAATGCATGAACAATTAAAATATGCATGATTACTCATTCATTCCAAATATAAAGTACAAAATAAATCAAAACAAATGTAATAAACAAATAATAAATTACAATGAAACCAAATCAGGGGATACTTCCTCTAGCCCTTATGGGATTCTAGGAAAGTCACACATTCCCTAAACTAAATTACAAATAAAATCAATATAGCAAACTAAAAGAAATTAAATTAAAGTGAAGAAGATGATGAGGGGAGAAGTTGGTTGATTTTAATTGGATTCGATGCTTGGACCAAGCATGCCTACGTATCCCTTTGAATAGGAATTAGAACCCACGCAGTTCTTCCTTCTTGCGAAGGGTTTAGTTTAGTCTTAGCCTTTTATCATGTTTCGATTGATTGAATTAGAGAGGGTTGATTCATTAATTAATTAATTTACCAAGTTGAGTTAATTAGATCAGATTTTAATTAACTACCCTAAGTGAATCAATTAGAAAGCGATGGAGTAGATGAATAAGAATTAGGCAAGGAGCCTAAAGCAAATAAATAAATAAAAGCAAATAAAGAAAAATGGAAGGAAGAAAGAGATTGAGGCTTACCTGACGCCTACGAAGCTTGGGGACGAACGGACGAAGCTGCTTCCCAGATCTTAATTCTACCTTCTCTCAGTTGGAGGCAAAACTCGGACCTCAAACGAAGGACTTACACACGCTTTGCAAAGCAAGGAGCAAGGAGCAAAGCGAATAAAAAAATAAAAGAACAAACTTTAGAACTAGAGGGCTCGTTTCCTTCCTTTTGGAACAAGCTAAAAGAGTTTTTGAGGCTTGCTTTGAGATCACTGGTT
>CATKHJ010421400.1:0-13737 GCA_949750685.1 Vernicia montana | reverse complement strand
CTGTCGCAGTCGTGACCTTGACTCGGCACACTACTTAGAGAAATTCATGTCTTAAAGTCAATATCTCTACTGTTCACACAGAGAGCTCCTGGACAAAGGTCGAAGACCGAAGTCGAAGACTGATGGTCGAAGACCGAAGTCGAAGACTAATGGTCGAAGACTGAAGTCGAAGACCGAAGTCGAAGACCGAAGTCGAAGACCGAAGTCGAACGAACTTCCTCATCTCTTAGCTTGCTCATACTGAAGTCGAAGACTGAAGTCGAAGACCGAAGTCGAAGACCAAAGTCAAACGAACTTCCCCATCTCTTAGCTTGTTCATACTGAAGCCATAGACCGAAGTCGAAGACTAAAGTTGAAGACCAAAGCAAAGGTCGAAGGTCGAAGACCGAAGACAATGCTACTGTTCACATGACTGTTCACTCTTTCAACATTATCAGGAAAGAGCGTTCTCTACTTCTCTTTTAACTTGCTCAAACACTTGTAACTCATTCAAATCATCAAACACTTATCTTATAACTCATAAAATGAATCACATGAATATACATATGAACTTGGGGTATTACAATTAGTGACTATCATAATAGTATAACATTATAAATAATTATTTTTAATTTTAATTTAACCATTTCGTTACTTACATGGATCCTCCGTGATCTGGTATCAACAAGCGTCTGCCCGTCATTCTTCTTAGTGTGTGTGCGCATGATGACCTCCATGGGCAGAGGCTCGCGTCCCAATTGCCGAGCCTGTTAAGAATTGAAATATATTACCTAGTAAAATAAATAACTTTAAAAAAAAATTTAAAAAATAAATGAAAATAATTACCAATCGTCTGGCATGCTTCTCATGGGGTATAGACCCTCTAGTGTACAAAGATGGACCAGATCCTGGATCGCTTTTCTCTGTCTTTCTATTCTTGCTAGCCTGATGAGATAGCTTCTGAAACTCGGGACTAGCCCAATGCTAATGCCATCTCTCCTAGGCCTCATCTGGCATCCAGGTCTTCTTCTCCATGTGCTTCACATCGTGAAGCAAGTCTTTGTAACGCAATGCAGCCTTCTTATAGAAGGCTGTCTTAACTAAGGCATCGATCGGCTGATGCCACTGAAATTGTTTCTTTAACAATTTAAATGAAATTAAATTAGAAGTTAGGTAACAATTAAATTATAATTAATTTACTACATATTTATTTAGATTTTAAAATATTACATACCTTGAATTTAGCCCAATAGAATTCTTTCGTTTCTTTAGTTACCCTCTTCCACGTGTATTCTTCAGGGTCAATTTTTTTCTTGAATATTTGTGTGCATATGAGGGAGCATTTTTCAGACGAATGCAAACTGCAAAAGAATTAAATGTTAGTTACAAATAAATTTAAAAAGTATTAAAATTATATACTATAATATTATTATAACTTTGAAAAGTATTAAAATTATATACTATAATATTATAATAATTTTAACATACCTTGAATCTAGTATAGTGATAGTGGGTCTCAACTCACGAGGAGGAACAATATATGGCTCATCATTAGTATCAGGTGTACCAGCTAGTCGAGATGATGAAGGTGTAGAAGTAGAGGGGGGGGGGGGGGGGGGTGCAGTAGTAGGGGGAGCTGCAAGAATAGATAAAGGTGCAACAGTAAAGGGAGATGCACTATATATATATATATATATATATATATATATATATATATATATATATATATAAGACCACGAACACGACCCCAAGGTCGATTAGATGAACGACTACCATCGCGAGTCACATGTCTCATCTGTTTATATAATAATTTTCTTATTATTAGCATATGAAAATTATCAGAGTATTTTTATGCTAATAATATGAAAATTATTATATAAACAGATGAGACATGTGACTGGCGATGGTAGTCGTTCATCTGATCGACCTTGGGGTCGTGGTCGTGGTCGTGGTCGTATATATATATATATATATATATATATATACAATTACATTGAAAAATATATAATTATTCAGAATCAATTTCTTCTATATCATCTTCCTCAATGATATCTTCTAATGATTCGAATTCTGATTGAAGCTCAATTTCATCTTCTAACACAATATCTTCCTCATTTATATCAATGAACAACTCATCCGAATCATTTAAAGATCTAAGTGGCTAATTATCTGTAATTTCAATTTGAGGCAAATTAACATCATCTTCTTGGAATGGTGTTTGATATGATGTATTAATCATAGATCCGTCTTTAATTTCTATAACTAATCTAGCTTTAATCTTACATACTACCCACCAATCAACTTTATCTCATCATCGACTAGGATAAGGAAAATAATACACCTGACAACCTTGCATCGCCAATATAAATGGTTCGTATCTATTAAGTTTTCGTCTGTGGTTGATTTCAACAAGATTATAATTTTTGTGTACTTTCATTCCCACATTTGGTGTCGGATCAAACCATTCACATTTAAATAAAATAGTTCTCTTAATCGGAAGTGCAGGGTATTTCAATTGCAGAAGCTCAATTAATCGACCATAATAGTCATATGTATTTTCACTATAGTTAGAACCCTTTATACTAACCCCAATATTGATTGATGACCTATTAGAACCATGTTTTTCAGTGTGAAAGTTATACCCATTCATAAAGTTCACGGGATACATTATCACAGTCCGTAATGGACCCTTAGCAAGATCAATAATGAATTGATTTATGATCCCATTTATAAGATCAGTAGCCTAAAAGATACAAAAAAAATAATTTAATTAATTCCAAGTATACGATTATACATTGAACATATTAGCTTATAAGATACGAGTATATGCTCACATATGACTCGAACCATTTACGAAAATCTATATCTAATTTCGCATCAACATCATCTTTTGATATATTAGGGATAATTTGCTTCAACATGTCAATATATAAGCTTCATGAAATTTAAAACAAATTAGTAATAGTCGAAAAATTGAAAAGATGATTGTAAATTATATTTACATAATTTTTATTATAACTTACTCAACATATTCTGCAACTTTAACATAATTAAGAAGAATGTAGGTTTGAGCTGTCTTATATTCTTTTTTCGTCAACATTCTTCTTTTAGGTCAACCAAATGGTCTACCTGGATGAGTGAATATTGACAAATTCCTGGGTATATTATATTCTTTAGTCGTTCCGCCATCATCATTACGAGATACTCTTCTATGCCTTGTATACACATGTGGTTCGAAATAGTATGAGCAAAATGATGAGGCTTCTTCAACTAAGTAAGCATTGGTTATAAAACCTTCAACCCTCACTTTATTTATGATGTTATGTTTCAAATGTCAAAGAAATCTAAAAATCAAAGATAATAATAAACTAATATTAATTACAAAAAAATAATTATTTTGTGAATGGTTGTAAAAAAAAGACACAAAAAATTTACCTCTGAAATAGATACATCCATCGGTACTGAACAGGGCCTGCTAGCCTAGCTTTATATGTAAGATGTATTGGTAGATGCTCCATTGAGTCAAAGAAACTTAGGGGGAAAATGCGTTTCAATTTACACAGAATCAATGGAATGTCAGTTTCGAGTTGTGCCATGTCTTCCTCCCTAATCATTGTTGCAGTGAGTTCTTTGAAAAATAAACTCAACTTAGTTAGTGGTTTCCAAACTTTCATTGGCAAAAGTTCACGAAAAGCAATAGGGAGTAATCATTGCATAAACACGTGACAATCATGGCTTTTCATTCCAAACAATTTTAGCTTCCGCATATCAACACATCGAGCCATATTGGATACATACCCATTTGGAAATCTGAGAATTTTCAACCATTCACATAAGACTTGTTTACTTTGCTTATCAAGCATATACTTAGCCTTGAGATATTTCCCTATTGCATTATCCTGTTGTAACTCTAGATGGCGACAAAATTACTTCAAGTCTTCTCTTGATTTGACATTATCTTTGCATTTTCCATCAATGTTCATCACAGTGTTAAAAATATTCCCAAACACATTCTTTTCAATGTGTATGACATCCAGATTGTGCTTGATCAAATTGGTACTCCAATACGGAAAATTCCAAAATATACTTCGTTTCTTCCACCCACATCCAAGTTTTTTTTTTTTTGCATTTTGAACATTCAACTCATCCGACCCAACTTCCGTAACTTTCATCAATCCCAAACTATTGATTTCCTCCAATATCTCAATACCTGACCGTATAGGAGGAGCCATGTCATCAATTATTTGATTCTTAATTGTAATACTCGAGATTTTCATAGCCCATTTGAGCTATGAAATGATATAAAATATATGTATTCTATAGATAGTGCTTAATAGAATTTATAATGGGAGCAAAACGATACCTTTGTATATATTGTATGTGTAATGCTCGGTTTAGGTATTTTATTGTTTGTATGTATTTTTATGTGTTTAATTATATTGAAAGGGATAATGTATCAATTTTTAAAGGGTATATTATGATATGGGAAAGTGAGAAATATTATTCTAGTGAAAAAGGAATGGAGGAAAGTTACGGAAAAATTTTACGAAATGGGAAATGGTTCGGTTGGGCTTTAAAATGGGCTTTTGGATTTTTAAGCCTAATATTATGTAATGATTGGCCCATGTATGATTTAAATTAGTGGAATTTTATTTTTATTAAGTTAGGAATTGATAATAAGAACAAGAGATGGTGGGAAAGTTGAAATTGGCTATTAGAACTCCAAAGTTGACTAAAAGTCAACTTACCAAAAGCTTTTTGAACTCTTTTTTTTTCTACATCAAGACCAAGTTCATCTTTTTGTTTTATTCTCCATTATGGTGTGCATAGTCACCATAACATCTAAGATACATCAAGACCATTGGTCTTAGGTAAATCATGACTATTTAACTTGATTCCATCATAGCCATTTGATCAAATAGTTATAAAATCTACACCATTGAAGTTAATATCATATAAGCCAAAAATTTACTTCTTCCTTTCATTTGTGCCGCCCCATCTAAAGCCAAAAGGAAGAAAACTAAAACTCTCCCAAACACCAAAAAGCTCTAATCTTGTTCATAGTTCCAAAGCTAGCAATTTAATTGCCTAAGGTAAAGAGTTAGTGCTTTATAATTCTTTTCATGGTTTCAAGTATGAATTTAGTGTTTGAATTGAAGTTATTTCTTTCTCTTATCATTTCTATGGTTTTATTAAATTAAGAAATATCAAGGGGGACTTATATTATGTATCTTTTGATGGATTATGCAAATTAAAGTTTAGAATTGAAAGATATACAAGTGAAAAGAGCATGAAAAGGCATAAAACTCATTTTGGTAAAATTTTCCTTTAGGTTCGACCTCTTCTAGATTTATAGGGAGGAAGTGTTCTAAATTAATTTTAATGTTATCTAAGATCATTTGGGGTATAGGAAAGTGGATTGGAAGTATTAAAATGAATTATGATGATTTTATACAAAAGTTAAAATTTTGAAGGCATAATTGATGGTATAAGAGAAGTATATGATTTGATGAATACTTTTAATGTTTGTTTGATGCTATATGAATAATATGATATTAATTTCATGATTTTAGGATCAATTTAAGGTTTGAATATGAAATTATAAGTTTTTCCCAAAAAATTACTTTATTATGGAAAATTAGGGATTTGTGAGAATCAAAGTGATTTGATTTCAATTGAATAATGAATATGAATTATTGGAATGTTAATTAGATGAATCCATGTTCAATTTAAGGTTTAATTATGAAATTAATATTTTTCCCCAAATTTTAGGGTTTATGGAGTAAATTGGAGATTTTGGGATTTAACTTGAATTAATTGAAATTGATTAGTTAATTAAGTTTGTTTATGAAGTAATATAATGATTTCAAGATCAATTTGGAGTTTGGGTCAATAGAAATGATTTTTCCCAAATTGATGGAATTGGTATATTTAGGGATTTTGATTTTTAAGATGTAAATTAATATCATGAATTAATGGAAATTATATTTGTTTTGATTCATGATTAGAAAATGAAATTTAATTAAGGAATTAAAAAGAAAAAGGAATTAAATTCCTTGATTTGATTAATTGGTTGGAATATGGATTATTTGATTTAATAGTTAATATGTTTGTAATATAATTATGTGTAATATTTGTTTATGGTTAAGGAAGGGAAAAGTAAGGTATGGTATTAAGGTTAAAAGGATAGAAGTTAATTTTCGATTTGTGTAATGTATTGTAGAATCGAAAGGAAAGGGTATTATCTGAGAAACCAGTGAGTCTCATTTTTAGTCGGTGTTTATACTTTAGGAGCTAAGGAGTTTCGAGGTGAGTACAAATAATATTAATTGCTTTTGTGCCTTGAATATGAGCTTTTCATGCTCAATCAATTCTTGTTTGAAATACATTGCAACTCTTTGGCAAGCATTATTTGTTTATTAATTATTGAGCCAAATTAAAAATTTATTCTTTATGGCATTTGGCCAAATGAGCCTATATTATTTCGGTCTTTTTAATATGACCAATGATGGGAATTATATTATTATTGATATGTTATCCATTGAATCAATTCATGGATAGAAAAGATATATTGTTATAATGATTACATGATAAGCAGAATACCCCTATGATGTGGGGCAATACATCGGACCTTGTGCACAATGGTAATGGAACCTGCGAATAGGGTAAGAATATTCAAACCTTAGCTGGGAAAGGTTTAATGACCCTAGTACATATGACCCGATCAGTTGTACGTGTGACTAGGCATGTGAGAGTGAGCAAGGCGTAAGCCGCCACTCGTTTGATTATGGGGGAAACACACCATTTCCAAGAAATTGAATGATTTTTGTTAAAAGTTATATTATCTGTTGAATATGGAATTTGTTCTACAAGAACAATTTTGATTAACATCGTTGTTGTTAAAAAGGGGACTATTGTTATTTGTACTATATTGTTCATTTTGTATTATGTACTCACTGAACTCTATCTCACTCCTTAGTTATTATTTATTTTTCAGGACCGGTTGATAGACCAGCAAGGTAAATTCCAAGTCCTAGCTTTCACTTGGGAATTGCTCTGCTATTTTGTTTATGGTATGAAAGGTTATTCGGAGATTTTGTTCTAGAGCTCCATTGATATAAAGTCTGTAATAATGATGTAATTAGAATATCATATGCATGATGTACGGTAAAATGTTGTGATATTACAGTCCAAGCATATAAGTAAGATATTTTGAACTTTGTAAATAAATGGAAAAATGGAGTTCAAAGATAGAGCATATAAATGGTATTAAGTATATGGTTAATGGATTAATAAATGGTTAGTATATTATTGGATAATTATAAATGGTAATTATGGTTTCGATTCTGGGGTAATGATAACTTGGTAATTAAAGAAAGTCAATAATAAGTAGTAAGTGGTTTTTCGAGTTTAGGTGACCTTATGTCTCCTTATGCCCTAGGATAATCATGGCTCAAAGACGGGTCGTGACATTAATAAATCCGGTCTTGTTCCATTTGAATTGATGATTATGAGGTAATAATTTATGTTGATTATCAAACCATGATTGCTTACCACCTTTAGGAAGCGTGAAGGCATCAATATGTTTCTTGAAATATGGACAAGCAAGTTTACCTTGAGTGCTCCAACCAGACAACATACTGAAGGTTGAAAAATCACTCACCGTCCACATCAAAGCAACTCACATATGAAAATTCTATTTCGTTGAAACATCATATGTCTCAACTTCAATTTTCCACAACTGTTTCAATTCTGCAATCAAAGGCTGCAAGAATACATCCAACTTCTATTTGGGATTATGTGGTTTAGGAACTATTACAGAAAAAATATGTATTCCTCTTTCATACATAGCCCTAGAGGAAAATTATATGGTGCGACTATAATTAGCCACGATGAATATTGTTGTCCAAATTGACCAAAAGGTTGAAAACCATCAGTGTATAATCCCAAACGAACATTGCAAATTTCAGAAGCAAATAGTGGATTCATCTGATTGAAATGCTTCCATGTATTCGAAACTGAACAATATTGCATCACACCATCTTCCTCCTTATACTCAGCATGCCATCTCATAAAACTTGGAAATTTCTTCAGAAGCATACAGTCTCTGCAGCCTCGGAGTTAGAGGAAAGTAATACATTTTCTTAAATGGAACTTTTGTTTTAGAAGTACTAACAGATTGACGCCTGGGTTTATATCTAGGACAATCATAGAACTTATATGTCTTCAAATTACTGTCATCACCCCAGTATAACATGCAATTATTCTTACAATAGTGAATATTCTCCACTGGAAGTCCTAAACCTTGTATTAACTTCTTAGTGCTATAGAAATTATCTACCATCGTATTATCCTCCGGCAACGACTCATTATACCATTGCAATATCTCATCATAACACCTTTCAGATAAATGGTGCTCAAATTTGATGTTCAACAACCGTGCAATGGTAGATAACTTCAAATTTTTTTCGCAACCAAGCCACAAATCCTTATTATCTGCATCTAACATATCATACAACTTCTGAGAAGTTGGATTTGGTGCTTCCTCTATTCCACTCCAATCAAACCCCAACCCAGCGACATCTATTACCATATTATGATATGCACTAGAAGAAACATCATCAGTACATACGTTATCAGCTGGAAAATGATTTTCATCTACAGCTGAAGTTCCAAACCCACTTACTTCACCATGGAAATACCATTCATAATAACCTAAAATGAAACCCCGCAAAATGCAACATGACTGTATTTGGGTCTAAATAACTGTGATTCTGACACTTCACATGATTTCACGGACATCTAATCTCACTTCCATCCATAAATTGAGGTTGAGATGTAGCAAATTGAATGAATTGGTTTATATCATCTAAGAATTCTTAGTAAACCATCATTAAGCTTAGAATACATCTAATTTTTATCTAATCTCATGATTAATTCCTGAAAATTATTGAAACACATTGCATTTTAAATAACAGACAATATAATTACTTTTATAGTTTATTGGTTGTTATTTTAAGTTCTCAATATCTAATTCTACCTCCTTATCTCTCCTTGCCTATAAGGTAAGAACCTAACCCATTTAGAAAATCATTGCTATATAACCATATATTGTAACATTCTATATTCATACTCCTGCTGAAATTTTGGCAGCATCTCCCTACAGTTCTCCTAATGCACCAAATGAAAAATGTCATAAATTAAAATATTTTTCTATAAGCACTAAGAGAACATACACTAACGGAAATACCCTTAGTACTAACGAAATATTTCGTCGATAATAAGGCTTTTCCATCGATAAATATAATTACCAATCGAAAGTATTTGTCGTAAAAATCATGGCCGATAATGTATTACCGACGAAAAATCTATTCCGTTGCTAATATACCGACGAATTTACCGTCGATAATAATGTCGGTAAAATTTACTGGCGGTATTTTCCATCGGTAATTAATTAAAAAAATAAACAAAATAAATAAATTTTGTCGGGAATCCATACGAAAATAATAAAGTTCCATCAGAAATTAATTAAAAACTAAATAAATAAAAAATTAATTCCGTCGGAAATCCATCGATAAATATTGAATATGAATTTTTTTAATTTATAATTTAATTTAATTGCAATTATATTAAAATTCTCAAATTTATAAATATAAAATTAAAAATGTTGATTTATATTAATGTAAATAATAAATATATAAAAAATAATAGTGGAAAATTTATATAAACATAACAAACTATAATATGCTAATATAAAATAAATAATAAAAAAATCTACAAGTAATATTCCGTCGGTAAAAAAAAAATCTAATTAAGATCTATAGTGTCTGTAGTGTGATCATCGATGCCAGCCAGATCATCCAATAAATAATTATCATCATTAACACTGTCTCCTAGAACAGGCGGACGAGGAGATTGATGCTGGTCTGAAGCATGTGGAGGAGTAGGCGGAGCAGTGGCTGCTGATACATTTCGTAGCCACTCCTCCATAGTCATGAACCTCTCATCTACTCGCCGATCCACCTCCTGATGTATGTCCTCGGACGAAGAGGGCGGTGGGGCAGAAGTACTAGCACCGGGATGTCCAAAAAAATACGGTGCTTGAGAACCAATTATGTAAATCCTATCCTTCATCTGTCCCCCAACAACTTGAAGGTATAACTCCCTCTCGTCCACCTGACTAGGCTCTGTGGATCCAGGAGCTGGCTGCAACAACTGCTCATGGAGGTTATTGATATTCTCCTGCATTTTATACAATATTAATGATTATCATAATAGTATAGCATTATAAAAAATTATTAAAATTATTAATTTAATCATTTCGTTACTTACATGAATCCTCTGTGATCTAGTATCAACAAACGTCTGCCCGTCATTCTTCTTAGTGCATGTGCGCACGAAGACCTCAATAGGCAGAGGCTCGTGTCCCAATTGCCGAGCCTATTAAAAATTGAAATATATTACCTAGTAAAATAAATAACTTTAAGCAAAAATTGAAAAATGAATGAAAATAGTTACCATCAGTTTGGTGTGCTCCTCATGGGGTATAGACCCTCAAGTGTGTAAAAACGGACCAGATCCTGGACTGCCTTTCTCTGTCTTCCTGTTCTTATTGGCCTGACCCGGGACTAGGCCAATGTTGATGCCATCTCTCCCAGGCCTCATATGGCATCTAGGTCTTCTTCTCCATATGCTTCATATCGTGAAGTAAGTCCTTGTAATGCAATGCAGCCTTCTTATAGAAGGCTGTCTCAACTGGAGCATCGATCGCTTGATGCCATTGAAATTGTTTCTTTAATAATTTAAACAAAATTAAATTAGAAGTTAGGTAACAATTAAATTATAATTAATTTACTAAATATTTATATCGATTTTAAAATATTACATACCTTTAATTCAGTCAATAGAATTCTTTCGTTTCTTTAGTGACCCCCTTCCATGTGTATCCTTCTGGGTCAATTTTTTCCTTGAATATTTGTGTGCATATGCAGGAACATTTTTCAGATGGATGCAAACTGCAAAATAATTAAATGTTAGTTACAAATAAATTTGAAAAGTATTAAAATTATATACTATAATATAATAATAATTTTAACATACCTCGAACCCAGCATAGTGATAGTGGGTCTCAACTCATGAGGAGGAACACTATATGGCTCATCATCATCAGGTGTACTAGCTGGTCAAGATGATGAAAGTGCAGAAGTAGAAGGGGGTGTAGCAGTAGAGGGAGCTGTAGGAGTAGATAAGGGTGCAACAATAGAGGGAGCTGCAGAAATAGAGGGAGATGCACTAGAAGAGGGAGCTGCATATGTAGAAAAAGGCACAGCAGTAGAGGGATATGCTATAGAAGTAGAGAAAGCTGCAACAATAGAGGGAGGAATCGAATGCAAAGATGGCAAAAAAGGTAGTGCTAAAGGTAAGGAGCATGTGTGTGGCAGCGGTGGAGGTACTGGTGGTCTCAGGCCTGGATGGCTCGATGATGGATGTTGCAAACCACGACCACGACCATGACCTCGAGGTTGATTAGATGTACGACTACCATCGCTAGTCACACGTCTCGACTTCTGTTCATATAATACTTTTCATGTTATTAACATAACAAATACACAACAATACTATCCACTAATCATAAAAGTCTATATATATTAAATATTAAATTGTTACGATATATATATATATATATATATATATATATATATATATATATATATATATATATACAATTATCGTGAAAAAAATTATTTTTATTCAGAATCAATTTCTTCTATAGAATCTTCCTCAATGATATCTTCTTATGATTCAGATTCTGATTGAAGCTCAATTTCATCTTCTAACTCAATATCTTCCTCATTTATGTCAATGAACGACTCATCCAAATCATTTAAAGATCCATGTGGCTCGTCATCTGTAATTTCAATTTGAGCCAAATTAACATCATCTTCTTGGAATGGTGTTTGAGATGATGTATTAATCACAAATCCAGCCTTAATTTCTACAACTGATCTTGCTTTAATCTTACATATTGCCTACCAATCAACTTTATCTCGTCATCGACTAGGATAAGGAACATAATACACCTGACAAGCTTGCATCGCCAATATAAATTGTTCATATCTATTAAATTTTCGTCTGTGGTTTATTTCAGCAAGATTATAATTTTCGTGTACTTTCATTCCCACATTTGGCGTCGGATCAAACCATTCACATTTAAATAAAACAGTTCTCTTAATCGGAAGTGCAGGGTATTCCAATTGCAGAACCTCGATTAATTGACCATATTAGTCATATGCATTTTCACTATAGTTAGAACCCTTTATACTAACCCCACTATTGATTGATGACCTATCAGAACCATATTTTTCAGTGTGAAATTTGTACCCATTCACAAAGTACACGGGATATGTTGTCACAGTCCGTAATAGACCCTTAGTAAGGTCAATAATGAATTGATTTGTGATCACATTTGTAGGATCAGTAGCCTATAAAATATAATAATAATAATAATAATAATAATAATAATAATAATCAATTCCTAGTATACGATTATGCATGCAAAATATATTAGCTTATACCATATGAGTATATACTCACATATAACTCGAACCATTTACGAAAATCTATCTCCAATTTCGCATCAACATCATCTTTTGATATATTAGGGATAGTTTGCTTCAACATGTCAATATATAAGATTCATAAAATTTTAAACGAATTAGTAATAGTCAAAAATTAGCAAAGATGATTGTAAATTATATTTACATAATTTTTATTATAACTTGACATATTCTGCAACTTCAATGCAATTGAGAAGAATGTAGGTTTGAGCTGCCTTATATTCTTCTTTTGTCAACATTCTTCTTTTAGGTTGACCAAATGGTCTACCTGGATGAGTGAATATTGACAAATTTCTGGGTATATTACATTCTTTAGTCGTTCTGCCATCATCATTACGAGGTAATCTTCTATGCCTTGTATATACACGTGGTTCGAAATAGTAAGAGCAAAATGATAAGGCTTCTTCAACTAAGTAAGCATTGGTTATAGAACTTTCAACCCTCGCTTTATTTTTTACATTATGTTTGAAGTTATATTAGACAATGAACTTGTCACAACCCAACTTTACAACTGTGATGGTCTTAGGGCATGGGTAGGCATAAGGCCACCAAAAACCCGTATAACCCATCTATACACATAAATGTCATGGAAACATAATAGATAACACAAACACTTATTCCAAGATCAGAACCTGAACTCATACCACTACAAGATTTTACCGCATTAGCGACGGATTAATCCGTCGCTAAAAATAAAAAATCCGTCGCTATTTACAATTAGCGACGGATAAGCGACGGATTTAATCCGTTGCTAAAATGCTCCTCGCAAAAAAAATAACGACGGATTTAATCCGTCGCTAACATCAACGACGGATTAGCGATCATAGGTCCGTCGCTAAATTTAGCGATGTAATTTGCAACGGAAAAATCTGTCACAAAATTTAGCGACTGAATTGTTTTCGTCGCTAATCTGTCGCTAAACTGTCGCTAAATTTAGCGATAATTTATTTCCGTCGCTAACACTCGCTAAAATAGCGAGTAGAGTAACGGATTATCCGTCGCTAAGTCGTTTCTAATCCGTCGCTAAACTGTCGCTAAATTTAGCGATAGTTTATTTCCGTCGCTAACACTCGCTAAAATAGCGAGTAGAGTAACGGATTATCCGTCGCTAAGTCGTTTCTAATCCGTCGCTAAATAATTT
>CATKHJ010421254.1:0-10717 GCA_949750685.1 Vernicia montana | reverse complement strand
AATTAATATATATTTTTTGGATTAACTCATCCTTAATTTCCTGTCTTTCTTTCTTTTATTATTAAAAAGCTAAACTTTGCCCTTTCTTTGCAGGTTCTAGTCAAGTTATTGCTCAATACTATCAACTCATTCGCTTGGGTTTTGAGGTAGGTTCAATTTCAATATATATATTACTCATGGTTTACTTTCTATATTCATTCATTCATTTTTTTTTTTATATTTGTTTATTCACTTTCAGTAGTTATATTTTCAAAAACTTGTTTTGGTTAGGGATACAAAAACGTTATGGAAAATTGTAGAGACAACATGTTAGTACTTAAAGAAGGATTGGAGCAAACAGGCAGATTCAACATTGTTTCAAAAGACATTGGGGTACCATTGGTAGCCTTTTCATTGAAAGACAGTAGCCAACACAATGAGTTCGAACTTTCCGATATGTTAAGGCGGTTCGGGTGGATTGTTCCAGCGTATACCATGCCACCGGACGCCCAACACATAACGGTGCTTCGAGTTGTTATAAGGGAAGACTTTTCTCGCACCCTCGCGGAGCGCCTTGTGAATGATATTCAAAAGGTTTTACATGAGCTTGATACCTTACCATCCAAACATTGCACTAAGATTTCAATTTGTGAAGATAACAAGGTTGTTGTCAAGAAAACTGCTTTAGAAACACAAAGGGAGGTTACTACAGTTTGGAGGAAGTTTGTTATGGAAAGGAAGAAGATGAATGGTGTTTGTTAAAGATAATTTCAAGAATCTATTAATTGAGATTTTGCATTGGAATTTTGTTTTTGTTTTTCTTGTTTTATTCATGATTTATTAATGCTTATATTGTACTGGCAACAATTTGAATAAGTACAATCCTTTTTGTTTGAGGTTTCAAATTAATGTATTTTTTACACAACAAATGTTTTTGGAATTTTAATTATTATTTCTTTTCTTATTTTGTTTGATTGTTGATTGAGATATCGTTTGTTTTGAAGGATTTCAGTGATAGATTTTGCAAAATTCATGAATTGTAACTCAGTCTCTCAGTCCTTTGTTTGAGGTTTGAGGTTTCAAATTAATGTATTTTTTACACAACAAATGTTTTTGGAATTTTAATTATTATTTCTTTTCTTATTTTGTTTGATTGTTGATTGAGACATCGTTTATTTTGAATGATTTCAGTGATAGATTTTACAAAATTCATAAATTGTAATATAGTCTTTTATTTGATTTGAAAAATTAAGTTATATTTCATGAATTTGTTAAAATTTATCATGCTCCAAAATTTTAAAAAATGAAGGATTTGAAAACCCACATAAAATGTGAGTTTTTGATTTCATAAATTTTGTTCAAATCTATGAATTTTAACTAAATTCATGATTTAAAATTTATTATGTTAAACAAGACCTGATAGAATTTTTGGACTAACATTTATGAATTTATAACCTTTGAGTTTTTTTATAAAGATTGGGCAGTTCAAAAGTCATTTTTTCAAAAAAATTATACTATTTTTTAATACATATTAAGAATTTTAAAAAAATTTTAGAGCGACTATCATCCCACCCTTTTTAGATCCACCATTGGAAGTGGGATCCATATGATATAATTAATCAAGATCTTAAAATGATGGAACACCTTAATTAGCCAATTTCAAAATGACAATTTATTAATCATACAATTTCTCAAGTAATTAATGTACAAACCAACACCATTATAATAATTTCTATAATAGTAATAATATATACATAGAGATTAATTAAAAGCCTCATAGCAAAAGCAATTTTCCCATATTACTATTGCATATGTAATTATATATCATAACTTATAATTAAGAAATTTACTTTTATTTCTTCTATGGAAGATCTTCTAATAATACTATGATTTGGATGAAGGTGGTGAGCCCTTAACCACAGTAACTGGACATGAAGCATTTTTCACCACATAGTTGCTAACACTTCCAAGTAACACCCTGTCAAAGATCAAATTATTAATCACTGGTCTATATCATTGCTAATTAAGATTAAACTCTATAGTATTAAATTTATACTTTAGTAAATTTGAACAAATTCTCTAGTAATATTAATCATATTATTAATATTAAGTATATAAATAATTAAGAAATAATATACCTTTTGATATGGCATAAACCCCTGCTTCCAATGACAAGTGAATCAAGCTTGAGATCATCCACAGCATCACACAGCTTCTCTCTTGGATCTCCCCAATAAACCTTTGCCACCACCTTAGCCTGCCATGCCATCCATTCATTACTTTATATAATTTCATATACATATACGAAATTATCATAAATACAATAATTAATACATACCCCTCTGGCCCTGGACACTGTATCAAGAATATCAAGAACCTCAGCATCATGAGTCAGTCCATATTGCTTTGAATAATTAATATCTCTGAATTCTTCAAGAGGAACTAAAGCTGAAATCACCAAATTAACAACAAAATAATCATTTTTGCTTTATATACAGAGCACTACTACTACTACTACCTAAAAAAAAAAAAATTTCCTTTTAACAGGACATAAATCATACAATTAAAAATAAAAAAATTGATATTAATAAAAATTAACAGCATACCACACGATTTTTAAATTTTACATAATATTTTTTAATAAAAAAAAATAATTATAAACATTTGATAGCACCATTAAGATTGTATTAATATATATTGACATATATTTAATATGTATCAAATGATATGTTAAATGAATTTAATTTAAATATAAATAGTGTATTTTTTATTATTATTTAGCAATAAGATGATATTTTGAGGTATGCACTGTATTAAATTCACATTCATAGTGAATCAAAGACAGACTATTCGCATTTGGACTAAAGAATTCACAAATGAGATAAAATTCTCATTTATGATATAGTTTTAATCGAATTCTAGTAAACAATGAGAGAAACAAACTCTCTCACTAACCGAATTAACGTTGAGGTTAAGTAAAGGATATGTTTTCAATCCATTTGAAACATGGTAAATTAAAAAAAGAAGAAGAGTATGTGTACGTACGAGATCCGGTGGCTTCAAAAAGCTGCTTCCTGGTATGATCAGCTTTGGGCGGCTGAACTTGGATTAGAATAATGGTATCAGAAGAAGAAGAATCAATGAGATTTTCAGTTGCCCAACGGAGAGCTGCCTTGCTTGTAACAGAGTAGTCCATGCCTACACCAACTCTACGTGCTTTGCCCATCTCTCACTCACTAATCACTATCACTTGTTCTATGCTTCCTTTAATTTATATTCAAGATTTTTATTCTTTTCGGCTTTGGATTCTATACCACTAGGAGCTTCTTGAACCTACTACCAACAAACTATTCATATATCTTTCGTTTTTTTTTTTCCCCTTTACATATGTAGCTTTATAAGACTTTTCTTTTTGTTTGAAGTTTCTGTTGAGAAGGAAAGGTCAATGATATTTGGCCATTCATTGACAAATATATTGTATTAGTTGTATATTTGTTTAGTTGACTTTTATACTTAGATTACTTAGAATAAATTAGCATGATTGTAGGAAATCTCTTGTATAAAGCTATGTCTCCTGATTTAATAAAATTTATTTAAAAGGCATATATTATTTTCTTTTTTTATATGTGAGGGATAAAAATAACTAATAAGATAATGTGCTCAAAAGCAACCAAAGCCCACTTTGACCAAACTTTTGATGTGTTAAATATTTAATTAAATAAATTATGATTTTTCTCCTAAATTAGAAGTGTTTTGCTTGATTTTTGATTGAAATCCCTGAAAATTCCATTAATTATCTTGTTTTATGGTTCTAATGATATTTTTATAGAAGTTTAGTGTTTTAGGACGAAAATGGATCAAAAACAGGTGATTTTAGAGTGCACAAGGCTGTGCGATCCCAGACTGTACATGTTGTGCATTGCAAGGAGCGCTTCTGCCATGAACAAAATCCCAGAAACTGCATAGGCTGTGCAGCCCGCCAGTGCACAGGTTGTGCACCACGCTAGCTGTACAACTTTTTAAATTTTGAAAAAAAGAATCGTGAATGGGAGATGGGCTAGAAAGAGGGGATCAGTTGGGGAAACAAAAGCAGTGATTTTTGGTGAATAAAAGGAAGAAAAACAAGCAGAAGAGGGTGGCGACAAAGATTAGAAATGAGATTAGAGTTTAGAACAAATTATTTTTAGCTATTTTTCTTTTGATTATTGGAAGTTTAGAAAGAAATCAAGGAGAGCACATCAAGATTTGGAATTTCAGATTTGGGGTTCATCCTAGAGTTCTTTCCTAAACCCATTATTTTTAGTTTTACTTTCATCAATTTTGAATATGTTATTTAATTCATTTAATTGTTTTAGACTTCCAAATATGAGTAGCTAGATTTATTTGTCTAGGGTTTAGATGGATATTGATTAATTTTATTGGAATTCATGTATACTTTGTCTTTGTTCTTATTGATTGGAATAAAATTATTTCCTTTGGGTTTTATGAATGTGAATGATTAGCCACCATTTTCATTATCTAAGGTACTATATGATGGAGCGAAAGTGGAAGTATAGTGTTAGTTCAATGAGGAAATAAACTTAAGAATCTTACTTCATAGACATATGGGTATGCCTAGGTGGTGTTAGCTCTATATTTTCCATTGAACTTAATGAACTTGATCTAATTTCTTGCAACCACGACAGTAGGTGTAAGATTAGAATTGGTATCAACAATTTACCTCGACAGAGGACTTTGTTTGGGTAAGGAAAAATCACCTTTTAGTTCCAATTAGTTTGAATGATTGCAAAAGTATATATGAGCCAATAGCTTGAAAATCAATTGAAATCTAAACCCTAAGTTGTTTTGCTATTGAATTAAATCAATTCTTTAATTTCTTGTTTGTTTAATTTTTAGTACTTTGATAAAATTTCAATAATTACCATTGGTTAAATATTAGAAAGTTTATAGATTTGGTAATCAAAACCGTTTCCCTGTGGGATCGACACTCCTTTACTCTTTAAAACTATTGCTATAATTGACCCGTATACTTGTGGTAAGAAAATAGCGAACAAGTTTTTGGCCCTGTTGCCGGGGAGACGACATTTTGATATCAAAATTATAAAATTTATGGTAATTTAATCGTGTTTTATTTGATAGTTTTGTTTAGTTGTCATTTTTACAGGTGCTCAAAGTTTTATGAGAGGCAAAAAAGGTGCTGAATTAGTTCCTTTCAATCCTGAGATAGAGAAGACTTGTAGAGCTAACAACAAAAGAAGGAAAGAAAGGTTGATTCAAGAAAGACTAAGAGAGCCTAATCTTATTGTTGAAGAAGAGGTCATAGAAGAAGAATCCGAGAAAGAGTTCTTGCTTGGTTGGGTCGAAGAAGAAGTACACCTTGAAGAAGAAAACCTAGACGGACAAGAGCAAATTCCAATGGGTGATAATAGGAATCAACCCTTGCGAGCATATGCCCTACCAAATGTTCAAGGGATTCGAGCTCCAATTGAGAGACTAGCTGTAGAGGCCAACAACTTTGAGCTGAAACCAACTCTAATTCAAATGGTTCAGCAATCAAGATTTGAAGGAACCGACCATAAGGATCCTAATGTTCATTTGGCTCAGTTCCTTGAAATATGCGACACTATCAAGCTTAATGGGGTTTGCAAAGATGCAATCAAGCTGCGTCTATTTCCTTTTTCTCTCAAAGGAAATGCAAAGTCATGGTATGGAAGTCTAGAAGCAGGGTCCATTACTATTTAGGCGGAGATGATAAGAAAATTCTTAGCTAAGTACTTTCCACCAGGGAAGACAGTAAGACTGAGGCATGACATTACGAGTTTTATGATGCAAGAGAGTGAATCTCTCTATGAGACATGGGAAAGATTTAAAGAATTGCAACAAAAATACTCGCACCATGGTCTACTTAACTGGTTGATTGTGTAGACTTTTTTATAATGGATTATCTACTTCCATTAAATGTCATATTGATGCAGCTGCAGGTGGAGCTTTAATGGACAAAAATGTTGATGATGCTATTCAATTGTTGGAGAGTATGGTAACCAACAATTATCACTAGTCTAGTGACAAAAAGAGTCAAAAGAAGGTGGCTGAAATTCATGAGGTTGATGCTATTACCATGCTCAATGCCAAGGTTGATATAATTGCCTAGAGGTTAGAAGCTATGCCAATCCATTCCCAAGTAGCTCAAGTTATGAGTTGTGATTTTTGTGGTGGAGGACATGCTAGCATGGAGTGTTGTCATAGTGTGCAAATGAACTATGTGTCAAACGAAAACTAAAGACCCCCCTAATAACCCTTTTTCTAATACCTATAATCTAGGTTGGAGAAACCATCCAAACCTTTCATGGGGAAACTCAGGTAGCTAGGGCTCTAGTTCCAATAACCAATAGGGAAACACTTCAAATCAAAAACCATATCAACCACCATTCCAACAAATAAACCAACCAAGCCACCAAACCCAAGAACCCAAGTCATCCTTAGAGTTGACTTTAGAAAAGTTCATTAATGTGACAACCGAGAGGTTTGAAAAGATAGACAAGAAGCATGATAAGTTGGAAGCAAGATTTGATGCTAGAATTGATCAACTCATCACTCAAAACAGAAATCTTGAAGTTCAAGTTGGTCAAATAGCAAGTTCTTTAAGTGGAAGAGAAAAGGGAGCTTTGCTGAGTAAAACTGAAAACAATCCTTATGAGTATTGCAAGGCAATTACTTTAAGAAGTGGGAAGCAACTTGAAGACCTTCCACCAAAGAAAAAGGGTTGTACCCATTGAAGAGGATGTGGAATCAAAGAAGGATGAGGTTGTGGAAATCCAAGCACAACATGATGGAGAGAACACTAAGGATGAAGGAGTTGAAGAGTCATCAAGAGAGAAAGAGGAAGGGAATAAGGTGTTGCCTAAACCTTATGTTCCTCCTGTACCATTTCCCTAAAGGCTAAGGAAGAGTAAGTTAGACTAGCAGTATGAGAAGTTCCTTGCAATTTTCAAGCAACTACACATCAACATCCCTTTTGCAGAGACCTTGGCACAGATGCCAACCTATGTAAAATTTCTTACAGAGTTGCTATCAAATAAGAGGAGCTTAGAAGAATAAGCTACAATTGCCCTTACTAAAGAATGTAGTGCCATCATTAAAAAAAGGTAGCCTGAGAAGCTGAAGGATCCTGGAAGCTTCTCCATTCCATGTATTATTGGTACTATTGAGTTTGCCAAGGCTTTATGTGATCTTGGGGTGAGTGTTAGTTTGATGCCCTTTTCCATTTGCAAAAAGATGGGACTTGGAGAGTTAAAGAAGACAAAAATAACTCTTTAATTGGCTGATCGTTCGGTAAAGTATCTTGTGGGAATCATTGAGAACGTTCTTATAAAGGTGAAAAAATTTTACATTCCAGTGGACTTTATTGTCTTAGATATGGAAGAGGATACTGAAATTCCTCTCATTCTTGGAAGACTATTTTTGGCAATAGCGGGTGCTTTAATTGATGTCAAAGACGGTAAGCTCACTCTACGAGTTGGGGATGAGAAAATTGAATTCAATATTGCAAAAATTGTTGAATGCCCATCTTTTATAGACACATGTTTTTGGGTAGAAGTCCTTGATGAAGTGGTTCAAGAGAAATTTGAAAAAAGTTGTTTGGAAGATCCTTTTGAAGCTTGCCTTACCCAAGATGCTAACATTCAAGACGAGAACATTGAAATTGCTGCATGGGCACAAGTTTTAGAGGCACGAGATCAAACACCTATTTGGAAGAAGAATGATTTTGAAGAATTGAAAAAGGGGAAGCAATTGCCAAAGCCCTCATTAGAAGAAGCTCCAATTCTTGAGCTGAAACCTTTTCCATCTCATTTAAGGTACGCATTTCTAGGCCCAAATGGAACTTTGCCTATTATTACGAGTGCTAATTTGACTTCCACCTAATTGGAAAGAACATTGAATGTCATTAAAGAAAATATTAGGGCAATTGGGTGGAGTATAGCTGATATAAAAGGGATTAGCCCATTGATTTACATGAATAAAATACATATGGATAATGACCATAAACCTACTGTAGAGAGTCAAAGAAGGCCAAATCCTAATGTGAAAGATGTTGTGAGAGCTAAGGTGACCAAATTACTTGAGGCTGGTATTATATATCCGATTTCGAATAGTGCATGGGTGAGTCCAGTATAAGTAGTGCCCAAAAAGGGAGGCATTACTGTTGTTGAGAATGAAAACAATAAGTCGATCCCTACTAGAACTGTCACTGGGTGGCGAGTGTGCATTGATTATAGAAAATTAAACAATGCCACTTGTAAAGATCATTTTCCATTGCCTTTCATTTATCAGATGTTAGAAAGACTTGCAGGTAATGCTTATTTTTGCCTTTTGGATGGTTATTCCGGGTACTTTCAAATTCCAATAGCCTCGGAAGACCAGGAAAAGACCACATTTACTTGTCCTTATGGCACATTTGCCTATAGGTGCATGCCCTTTGGGTTATGCAATGCACCTGCTACCTTTCAAAGATGTATGATGGCAATTTTTTCTGATTTTGTTGAGAAAATAATGGAGGTATTCATGGATGATTTCATTGTTTATGGTAATACTTTTGATGAATGCTTGGATTATTTATCTAGAATTTTGCAGAGATGTGAAGTGTCACATTCCACTTTTGGGATGGACGGTCTTAGGGCATGGGTAGGTCTAAGGCCACCGAAAACCCGTAGAACCCAACTAATTTTAGATTGTCACTGTAGCTCCGGCGGTATACCGACATTACAATTACCATTCCCAAGATCAAACTTGCAAGGAACAATTCACTCCCAATATTACCACTTTATATTCTTAACTCCATTTAAGGCACAAGTGCTCACCCAATCACCATTACATACTCTTAGTTTGAATTTATTATATTTAGTTCAACCATTTATATTCATATACCATATCAAACTTATATTAGATTATGTACCATAGAGACATTAGATAATACCACTATACATCATCATATACAGTCACATTTACATATATCCATTATACGCTTCTAGATTATATTTACATAACCAGTGTAAAATATATGTCAGCAGCAAGTGAAGTAGGATACTTGCGTTGCAGATCCACTAACCTGAAAAAAAAATAAGAAAAAAGGGGTGAGATTTAAATCTCAGTGAATATATAATAAATAACCGAGCACAACAATTTAGATGTATGAATTTAATCATTGGCTCAATGGGTTATTACAATAAACAATTAACGAATTTCAAGTTCAATACAATTGAGGGTTTAACAGAAATTATTACCAATTTAATGTGAACTTTATTCACATTCCCAATATAGTATTGCGGAACCACATATTTCCAATGACAAATTGTAACACAAGGTTAGCTAGACCTTGTGGTTAGGCATTCAAATACCTCATAGTAAGGTACAAGTCACTGTACACAGAGTTCAGTGATCCCCAAAACCGAAGAAAGGGAATTTCTGCTTTTTGGCTTAAGTTAGGGTTCAAATCAAATAGAACATTTTCACATATAGAGAATCAATTAGGGTTCGAAGTAACAAAGTTAATTTATCAATTTCAAGGTCACATAATCAAATACAATTCACATATTCAAAATGAAATGGGTATGTGTTGGGAAATTTAATATATACTCACCTTTCTAGTTAAGCTCTAAAATACTGATACTCTTTCTCAATTCTTTTTTCACCAAATTCACCCTCTTGCAATTCCTCTTCACTTTCTACAAATTACAAAATATTTACATAAAAGTTATTTCATATAATTACATTTATTTACTTATTAACTTAGAAGATTAATTCATATTTGCAATTCTGATGTTAATCTATACTCTAATTAATTCAATTCCAAATCTAGTCACTCCTAACAATTTTCCCTCCATCATTTTCTAAGTTTAATACTCCAAAAGTTATTTTCTAAATTATCCTAGATTCTGAATCCTAGATTTCACAGGAGTTCAGTACACTCTTTTGGCTATAACTTAAGATAAAAAAACTCTATTTGATATAATTATTTTTTTCAATGAAACTAGACTCATAATGGTACATTTCACTAGTTTTGATCTCAACTTGGTTCTGCCTCCAAAGTCATCCAACTTAAAGGTTAATATCAGAAATTCTATCTGTCCAGTTACCCTATCACAGTTTGGATATTTCCATATATCTCCAAACATACTTGGAGTTTTACTCTGAATTTTTTATATCATCTAGAAAACATATCAAGGTTCATTTCTTCTGTTTTAGTTATCTCCAAATTCCTATCCTAAAGTACTCGAAAATAGCCTCAAGATTTTTGAAGTCCCATGGTACTCTACAGGATGCAGTTTCTTTTTCCTTCCTATATCTTCAAAACTAACAAGAATTAGGTTGAACTTCCTTCTAGATAAATAAACTAAAGGTATAAATATACAAGTTTTATGTTTTTAATTTCTTCAAATTCCTACTCCAAGTAATTCAATTTTTCCTCTCAAATTTCAGGACTTTCCAAACCCTAAATCTGTCTCCTTTAGTTTCTTACTTCTTTCACTTAATTCTTTCATGTCTTACTTATTTCCACCAAAACTACCTTAGTTAGGTCTTTTTCCATTATCAATTCCTTTTTTCTCAACTTCAAAATCTCTTTTGTCCAACTCCCAATTCATTAATCATAACCACATAATCAACCATCACAATATCACAATTAACATCATCATACAACACACACATATATATAAAGATGAAAAGAATTGAATTAATTCAT
>CATKHJ010421086.1:0-11409 GCA_949750685.1 Vernicia montana | reverse complement strand
TTCTTTCAATACCTTTGAATGATCATTGGCACAAGCCTATCCAGGATAAACCCAGAAATGTTCGATGCATTTCTTGGGGCAAACATAAACATCAACTGATTCCTACATCTTTGAGTGCAATGTTGTTTTCGAGCTTGATTGAGTCTCATTGCTAGCTCCCCTAGACCGTTGCTTTTCCAGTCTTGCTTTAGCTTTAAAAAGGATTTTATGCACTTCATCAAAGTGAGGGCTTGTTGCATTTCTTGTATCCTCAATCCATTGCTGAACTTTCTGATATGGACCAAGTATTCGATTGCGATCCTTTGCATCCAAAACCTAAATCCAAAAGTAAATTTTACAATGAGAGACAGGCTATTAACTTCTTCCTCTTCGTAAATAGACTTTAGAGTTGAGCAAATTTAGCAACAAGATCCCACTGTTTTCTTTATTTGAGAGGATAAAAGTTACCCACCTTACAATCAAACATTTAAGTGAAAAAAAGAAAGAGAGAGAGTATATGTGTCTTCGGAAACAAATCAGTGAATTTGTAGCCAGACTGCCATATAACAAAAAGCAGTCTACAAAGTGCAGTAATGGTAATCCTAGAAGGAGTGAGAAGTAGAATATGTCACAACATATATCAAGCAAACCTCTAGACTTTAACCTTGATCTCACATCAAGGAACACATGAAGTGGACAGAAAAGGCTTACTATGCTTTTTAGAACAAGTACTGCATAAGCTTAGAACAAGGAGGTTGACTAAACATATTTACCCAGGTAAATAACCTAAACATTCATCAAAAACCAATGTAAAAGCATGCAGTGGACTGTGGATGTGTTTCTTTGTGGACATGCATCCCTCTTTTCTACTTCACAAAACAAAACCTGATGCTCTATACAGCTGGGCTTCAGAAAGCTGCCAGAAAGACATGATACCATGCATATTTTTTTATCATCTCAACATTACTCTGCTCTTCTAGTGGGTGGGAGTAACGAGTCCCTTTTCATGTGTATGGACAAAAAAGGAAAGAGGGTTTTCACACCTGCAAAGGAGGGAGGAAGGTCTGAGCACCCCCAACAGAAACCCACTGATCCAAAAAAATTAAACTAAACTCCTCTATCTCTCTCTCTCGCACACACACACAAAATTTGTTCCCTGTTATCTTAGCAACAACAGTGATAAAAAATAAAAAAACACAAATTTTATCTGCTGCATACCTGTAGTTGCATTATTTCACAGACAAGGCTTAGATCTGCTATGGATGGTTGATTGCCACCAAGCAAAAATCGTCCACTCCCTTTGAGCCAAAAGGATTCAATCATCGACAGGGATGCCAAGAGAACTTTCTCAGCTTGAGCAGCAGCTTCTGGATTCAGAGGTAGTCCAAGTGCAGGTGCTAGTATAGTACTCAGAAGATATGTGGCTAAAGGAGAAGCATGAAAATGAAAAGCACCAGCCATTAGAGAGGGCTAAAACCAATTAATAACATTAGTATAACAGAATCTCTTCAAACCCCATCCTATCTCCCCACATGCCACAAAATTGGGAAAAAAAATCATTTGCATTGGATAAGACAGGCGCAAAACCATAAGACTTACCAGCAATAATTACATTGTATGTGACTCAATGCTCATTCATGTTGAGAGGGGTTGTGAGGAAAACAAGAAAAGGAGGAATTGATTAAAAGGGGCCAAATATAACAAACATTTGCAGGGTCATTGATTTAGTCTGCTGTAAACTCAAAAGATGTTCCTAAAACAAATACTTAGAAAATGAAATGGTTTGTAAAACTAGCTGCAACATGTACAATTACAAAGTTACTTTTCAAGAGGTGACCTAACATAAGGTAGAGTGGTCAATTCCTCCAAATACTCTCTCACATCCTAGCTTATACTTGCACAGAAACAGAAACAAAAATGTTCAAAATGCAGCCAAGGGCAAAAACAGATTACTAGAACCAATGTACCAAAACCAGCTTCATTGTGTATATTTCTGGGTCCAAAGCATAGCATAATAATATATGTTTTCAATGGATGTTTAAGTTCAAATTAACTATGAAGCACCTGCTCCTTTGCGTAAATTTGAGTGATGCCAATCCAACACTGATTGAATCTTAGCTCTCTTGAAAAGATCAGCTGGATACCTTAAAGTGTGAAAAGTAAAAATTGTTAAGAACTGATCTGCAGCATATAAACTTGAAATGAAAGATGAAGTACAGTAATTCTTTACATATACTAAAGATCTCGTGATTTTTTTTTTTTTAACTGACTAAAGATCTTTTATGTAAATGACGTACATAGTCACCAACAGGTCCAGCGCAGCATGGAACAAGCATGCAAGTAAAGTGTCATAATGACATTATGTAGAGGTATCAGATTCATCAAACCCATGGGTTTTAGAGCATAGAGGTACAACTATAGAATTGAAGTTATCCATTTTCTCAATTTACACTCTAAAGTGAAGCAATCTTGGACAAAGTAAGATTTGGAGTAACAAAAGATAATAGATCAAGAATTTAGCTGGGAGGCCTTAGTGATGCTAAGGTTTGTTCCTTGCTTCTGTTCTACACATCTTTTGGGTAATAATTAATAACTAGACATCATAATTAAATTGATAAAATTTCATTCTGTTTCTAGCTTACTTATTTTACATATTTTAACCTGTTCATGTCACATAAATAATGGAATTGGAAATTCAATTGCAACTTATAAGCAGTTGTACCTACCAATGATCAGCAACTCCAGGAAATGCACAAGCAAGATAGATAAGGATTGCATGACTGCAAAAGGGAATTAACAAAGTTAAATTGTCGAGAGGGAAAAAGGGAGTACAAATTCTCAACATGATAATTAAAATTTACAAAGCAGGACATGAGTAAAAAATGGAAAAAGAAAATTGCTAGCAGCAGCCACTCCATTAGATTTTTAGAGCCTGGAGAGAGAGAGAGAGAGAGAGCATTGTTAAGCACCTTTCAAACAGTTTGAATCTTCCATCAACTATAGCTGGCACTTTTCCCATAGGGTTTATCTCTGAAATTACAACATAGAGAAAAACAAGCTGTCACTGTTTTCTTTGTGCACAGTAAAAAGGCCATTGCTACTTTGGGATTTTCTTCTAACTACTATTGACACCGAGCGTTAGAGCAATTTTGAAATGCAAGATATGTTTTAAACCAACAAAAGGAAGCACAAAAATACACTTTACACAAGAAGACTAGTACCAGGTTATATCACATAATTTTGAGCAAGCTAAAGCAGAACTCTGAAGGGTGAAGCTTCTCTCCATTCCATATTATACAAATGGGCATGAATACTTAACAATGCTTTTATAAAAATGAAGAAGATTTCATTCTCAAACAATTGTGTTATTGGTTTAAACTCATTCCCATTTTTTATTTTCACTTCTTCCAACTAAAACAACACTCTATTATTCAAAATTTCTAGTGGAAATGACTTAATCTTATCAATCATGTCAAATTGTCTAACACCCAAAAAATTAGAATTGTAACTATTGAGCTATGAAAAATTAGAATTTTCTTTGTTCTCCAAGACCAAAAAAGAACAGAAAATTAAAAACAATAAAAGGGAAGAAGGGAGGGAAATACCTTTGAATTCAGGAGATAATTGCTGGCGCTTGGTTAGTACAATTTTAACCTCCTCAAAATCTATTCTGTTTACCCTGTATACCAATACCCAAATGAAATAAACTCAAGAAAAACAAAAACCCAACTTTAAATTTGCAGCCAAAAACCCATTGTTAACGGAATCGAACAAAACAGTAAAGAACTGAAAAATAAAAAATAAAAAAATTACTTGCAAAAAATGAGAACTGCCCGTGATGGTTGGGACATTCGATCTACATATACTTTCAGCTTCATTTTTCTCTTCTCTGCCACTTTATCAATAGTTTGGTGATGTTTGATTTACCAGTTTCTCTGTTTCTGGTTCCAGCCTTTTAAAAGCTAATCTTTTGGGTTGAACATTGAGTGAACAGTAAACTTGGACTTTCACCGCCTCTCAGGTGGATTTCCTACGGTTTGTAAAGTTGGAAACAGGCCAAGTGAAAACGGTGGATAAGATATTGGCCTTGTCACAAGCCCGCATTTCAATGTTTAATTTTCACTGTTGCCCATGAAAAGGATTCAGAAAATAATGGTGGAATTTTAGGTCTTCATTGTTCAATTTAATTCAATTCAAATTAAATTGAATTAGATAATTTAGTTTAATTGAAAAACTAAAACAATTTAATTTGGTTTGAAAAGTTTTCAGGTTATTATAAAGTTGTTTAGTTTTATTTATCAAAAATAAGGTTGTCAAAGTTTTTGGGCCATAACAATCAAATCCAAATTAAGGTAATGTCAAAGTTTCTGACATCAGAATTAAGTTGAAGTGAAGATAAAATTAAGTTGAAGCTAAGGTATTCAACTTATAATAAATTGAATTTTATAACATAAAATGATTTAAATTATTTTATATATTATGATTTGGATAAGTATAAGATGATCTTTGTCAAGCTGTCTGAAAATATAATTATGTAACAAGTTTGGATTCATTTGAAAACATAGTCATATAATAAATTCAAATTCAAAAATTGAATAAGGTTATTGAGTTAAGTTCAATTGACACTTGATAAGCATACAGTGACATTTGTCCGTGTCACATGATAACATAGTCATGCAACAGATTTGAGTCCAGCAACTAGGTAAGGTCGTTGGATTAAGTCTAAAAATATTGATATAGTATCAGAATTGGAAACCAAACTTATTACATGACTATGTTTCCAAATAGCTTAGACAGAAGTCGTCATATGCTTGTCAAGATAATGGACTTATAATAAATTAAACTTTACAACACAAAATGAATTAAGTCATTTAGATTATTGGGTTACTTTATTTATTATAAGCTATTTATAATTCTTATAATTAATTAATATGGAATCTATTCCATACACACACATTTTATATATTATAACAAATCAAACGCAATAACAAATCATATATATTTTGAATATATTTAGAACATGTTTGGTACACCCTATGATTGAAAATAGAATCCTATTCTTATAGGATTTCATTTTTTGTTTTGGTATACAAATAATTGAAAGTTTTTTCTATTTTTTTTACATTTGAATAATTCTAAGAGTAGCGTTATTTTCAAAGCATAAATTGTTAGGGTCAGAACAAAAATTGTTAGTAACTTTTCAATTGATAAAATTATTTTTATGGTTGTTAATACCCTTGACTTACCTTTTATATCTTTATTTATTTTATTTATTTTTTTATATCAATTTTACTATGTGAATTTAAATAATATATTTATTTTTATAAAATATCATAATTAAAATATAATAATTATTAATTTCATTATATTAATTAATAATAAATTATTAAAATTAGGTTAAATTAAAAATTAAAATTAAGTATTAAATAACATATCAAATTGAAAATTGAAAATTTTCACATTTTTTTCTTTAAAAAAATTACTATCTTATTTTTTTCTATATTTATTTTACTTATATTTATTAAAAAAATTAAAATGTCTATTTTTTTTTTGTGGACTATATTTTTTTTTGTGGTTCTGAAAAAAATTAATTGATATTATGATAATTTTTATAATCATTTAAAAAACTATGTATTTAACTATTTTTACATAGTTAAATAGTTTAAAAAAAAAATATTTTTACAAAATATTATGAGAAAATATAAAAAATACTTTTATTTTATTTGCAAGTATTAACTAGAATATACATTATTTATAAAAAAAAAAAAAAAAGAACTATAATATACATATAAAATATTATGAAATTTTAAATATAATTAATTTAATTTTACTTTAAATATAACTTCATTTTTATTTTTAAATTTTAATAATTTATAATTTTTCAAAAGTTGTAATTTTTATTTTATTTTATTTAATATTAGTGATTTTTTACACATTGATATCTCTCATTTTAAAAAATACATATGGAAAGTAATATGATAAAAAGTAAATAATTCCATTGCTAGTTATTGATAATATTTCAAAGATATATAAGGTAATTTTAGTATATTAAGGATAATTTTATCAATTAAAAAATTACTAACAAAATTTGTTTTGACCCTAACAATTTTTGATTTGGCAATAACGCTACCCTAATTCTAATAACTTTAATTTTATTGATATGATATATATTTTTAAGAATAATTATTAATCTAATCAATAAATTCTAATTAATTATTTAAAAAATATGTTAAAATTTTAGAATCTTATTGCACTTGAATTCAAATTTTAAGGTGTACCAAACAAGCGATATTTATTTCATTTATATCAATACATATAAGTAATAGGTTGGTTAAAAAAACATATATATAATTAGTGGGATTAGAGCAATGAAACTTTTAAAATTATAAATTGATAAATTTACCCTATCAATTAATTGAATTAATTTTTATTTTCAAAAATATTCATTTACCTTATATAATCAATTCTACCTTATTGTCAACCGATGCTAACAGTGACACGAAATGTTTCTTTGAACAGACATGTGATAAGAATTTTTTTTTTTTTTTTTGTTCTAGTCTTGAGCCAATAATTGGAGATAGTACCCAAATGACTGGGGCAAATAGATCATTGTAGAAAATAAACAGAAAATAAACATATCACATGATACCTGATACATCTGGTTACTCAACAAAACAAGTTCATACAGAACATACAGAAGGCAGCATTATTCATGCAGAACAAGTTCTTAATCCTTGAAAATGTCCAGAAATCTTATTGCAGATTTTTTAAACAACCACACCATAGTTCTGCAAATATTGCATTAGTTGTTTTCGTTTCTCTCCAGCTTACTGCGGCTTATTTAGCATCGCACTGAATTGAAAAAGAGCACCATGGCATTCATCAAAATGAGGATTTGTTGCTTTTTTCACATTCTCTACCCATTGCTGAACTTTCTTGAATGGGCCCAATAAACGATTGCGATCATTTTCATCCAATAGCTGTATCCAACAAATAAGTATCCATGTGAAAATTGTCTTCTTCAAGTAACTAATATGTGTTAGTACTTGATAGTTAAAAGCAAGGAAAGATGCCAATGCTGCAGCAATTGAAAAAACAAACTACTTACGTGGAGTTGCATAATTTCACAAACGAGGCTGAGATCTGCTAGTGATGGTTGATTTCCTCCTAGCAAGAAATCTCCACTATCCTGGAGCCAAATGGACTCTATTGTTGTCAGAGCACAAGTCAAAGTTTTCTCTCCTTCAGCTGCTGCTTGTGGGTTCAGGGGGAGGCCAGATACAGGTGCTAGTTTTGTATTCATAATATAGGTTACTGGAGAGAAGGCAACAATCAAATCAACGTCCCATAGCTTGTGGGGAGAGGCAAAATTAAGTGAGCACATCAATATACAAAAATAAGCACACAAGTAGTTGTAAAAGAGATTCCACAGTTGAAGGATGACAAGAAATTGCAGTACAGAAGTTCAGTATACAACTTAAACTATAAATTATGCAACAGAATCTTTGGTTTGCAATGGCCAATAATAAAATGATCTCCTGGACATACTAACCTTGATTATGATTAGGTTATTGTTGAACATTATTTCAGATAATTGGACATAAACTCAAGACAAAGCATGGTCACCATAGCACAGCCTTGGAAGATTGAGCATTGAGGTTAGATCTATTTTATGGTTATGAACTAATCGTCACAGTTACCATAACATTGTCGTGGAAGCATAAAATCAATCATATTTTACCATTAAGAAAAAAGTTTTGAACACTCCACCAATTGAAGACAAACCACTTATCAGTTTCCATGCAATACATAAATTGACACAAACTACTAACCAGTTTTCATGCCCCAGAGTACTACTGTTAGCAACAAATATACTCGCATAGACACACATACACGTGCATGTGATACTAGTTTTAAAATAGTTCCAATAACCTATGGGGAAATGATTAATCACCTGAGCCATGGCGTAAAGATGAGTGATGCCAGTCTAACAGAGACTGAACCTTGGCTCGCTTGCGAAGGTCAGCTGGATACCTGTAGTGTGAATGGAAAACTGTAATGAACTGAATGCAAAATATGAACTTTTCGTTCAGTGCTTTTACATGCATCTATGCACCTAATCATGCGCATGTAAAAGCACACAACAATGCCTCCAGTCTTAGCCCCTAAACTTTTCCTATTTCCAATTAAATGACCCCAAACATTTGACCGGCCTCTTGTAACATAAAACATTATCAAGAGACTGACTGCAAAAAATAAGAAACTCCACTTACCAATGATCTGCAACTCCAGGAAATGCAGAGGCAAGATAGGTAAGGATAGCATGGCTGAAAAGTGAAAGAAATAAGTTTAGTCGATAAATTAAATTCTATTGCTGAAGAATAAACAAATTACAGAATAAAAGTTGCAACCACATGTCTTGGCTGGGTTTTCAGAAGATTTTCAAAAGGTAAACACGGAAGATATCGTGATTCACAGTCCCTAAACTCAACAATGAGTCAGAGATATCCACCAAGGCAGATGGTTTGGGGAGATCCTAGATTTGAATCTCCACCAATGCTGAAGGATAAGTGAAAAGGCACTAAATAGTCATTAACAAATCAACCCTCTATACAGAATATATAACAAATGTTTGTTTGGAGAGCAGAAACAAAAAGAGATTTAGATCATACCTCTCAAATAGCTTAAAATCATCATGAACGATAGCTGGAACTTGCCCCAAAGGATTTATCTCTGAAATTGTTGTCATAAACAAAAATAATTAAAGCTGTCAGTACTTACTTTTTCATTGTTAAACAAATTACCATTGACATTTTCTTCTTTTACAAGTCTTACAGGTGCACAAGTCTAATATGTAGTCATCAAGGAAGCAATACCAAACCAACTTTCACACCCCACCCCCAAAAGAAACAGACCCTTATTCTAAACGTTGCAGTTTAATTTAACAAAGTTTCCCTGAATCATAATCTATTCTCTTACAAAAATTCAATTGTTTCATTCTTAAGCAATAAGGGGACTGGCAAAAGCTCGGCTAAATTATATTCGTTGTCCCTGAACTTATACTTTATTTCATCGTTGTCCCTAAACTTCAATTTGCAACAGTAAAATTCTCAAACTTTAATTTGATCGCAACAGTTGTACTTGAGAGAGTTTTCTTGTACTTGAGAGAGTTTTCCGGCCATTAGCTTGCCAGAAAACCAACTAGTTATCATAATCACCAATTTTAATTTTTTTTCATCATTCCAAACACATCCACATCATACTCCACTTTCTTTTCTCTCTCCATTCTCTATCTTCCCCATTTCTCTCTCATTTCTCTTTTTCATTTCCATCCATCAACCATAAATCCAACCATTTTCATTACCAAAAAATCCACCAAAAATCCACTATTTCTCCAATTTAATTTCCAAAACTCATTTCAAAATTTAAAACTAATCCACCAATTTTGCCAAATCTTACAAAAAATCCAAACCCATCTCTTTTTTCTTCGTAATTTTCACCTCTTTCTCTCCCAAATCCCACTGCTTATCACCCATCATTATAAATAGTAATTGCTATTGAAGTTTCAAAACTCAACAACACCACCGCTCTCTTCTCTCACTCTCTCCATTCTCTCTCTTTCTCATTTCTCTCTCACGAAAGCTTTTCAATTGTGAATTTGGTGTATTTTTTCTGGTGAAGTTTTAATTGATTAGTATACATCAAAGCCTAGTTGGGGAAGAGATGGTCTTAGCGGCAATGGTTTCGTTGGAAACCAATTGGCCGGAAATGGCCCTGGAAGTTCTCAGCTGGTGGTGGTCTTAGGCTGGGCATGTGACATTTTCCGGCAACCGA
Organism: Vernicia montana; assembly: GCA_949750685.1. Lineage (NCBI taxonomy): Eukaryota > Viridiplantae > Streptophyta > Magnoliopsida > Malpighiales > Euphorbiaceae > Vernicia > Vernicia montana. The sequence continues at coordinate 1,596 of CATKHJ010421086.1, read as the reverse complement.
TGATGATAGATTTGATGTTGTTGGACTCGCCGGAAGCCAAGCCACCTTCTAGTTTGGGCGGTGTCGCTTCTAATGACCGAAGATAGGCGAACGACAACGAGAACTACATTTTATCTCTATATTTTTCTCTCTCCTCAATATGGATTTTTTTTTTGTTTATGTGCTTTTTTATTTTTCTTTTTGTTTTGATTGTTGATCCATTTTCTTGATTTTCTTTAAAGATTTGGTGAAGAGGATGCCTGATTTATTAACTTGAGGCTTCCTTAAACTGAATAATTTGTTTCTAATTTTGCTAATTTTTGTTAGATTTTTTTAGTATGAAAATGGTTGGATTTATAGGTGGAAATGGGGAAGAGAGAGAATGGAAAGAGAAAAGAGAGTGAAGTCCGATGTGGAAGCATTGGAAATAGTGAAAAAAAATTAAAATTGATGATTAGGATGTCACCTTAGTTTTCTAACAAGCTAATGGCCGGAAAACTCTCTCAGGGATAACCATTGCAATCAAATTGAAATTTGAGAATTTTATTGTTGAAAATCGAAATCAGTAACCATGTATATAAACAAATCCATGAAATTTGAGAATTCTATTCTTTATGTACAATTTAAGAAAAAAAGAAAAAGAAAAACACATGATCTTATAAACAAATCCATGAAATCAGTAACCATGTATATTAAACAACTGGTTGAATCTAAAACTTAAACACTACTAATTGATTATTAATCAAAAACAGATCTAATATTAATTATAATATCTAACATTGACTAATCAACCAATCAACAAATATATATTTAAACATTTCATATAATATAATATACCTTTGAATTCAGAAGACTTGTGCTGTTTCTTAAGCAAATCTAATTTGACCTCCTCAAACTCTATTCCATTAAGCCTGACAAATTTAATTAGCAGTTACAGTTAAAAAAAAAAAACAAAACAAAATCAACAAGATTACTGATATAAAAATAAATGAATCGAAATATGAACTTACTTGCAGAATATCATAACAGCTCGTGATGGCTGAGAAACTCGATGTACATATACTTTCAACGCCATTTTCACCTCTCTCTCTCTCTCTCTCTCTGTGTTGAACTGGTTGATTCTTATCATTTAAATTATTTGAAAGTCAGATTGAATGGGCTAATAAAGCTTATTTTAATGAATTTTTTAATCAATTTTGTCCATCTAAAATTCTAAATGTGATTTGGACCGTGTCATGTAACACATTTATAATCCCGCCAAGCACAAATTTCTTTGTCCCTCTCCAATCACCATTAATACTCATAAAAGCTCTGTTCTGATTTTCCATAATAACTCAAATTATTGAGACATCTCTTCCATTAAAATGGCTATTTTCTATATCCAATTCTGCCCTTTCAAAATAAATAAATATATTTTTTTTAATTTTTGTAAGTTTGTGATTAATTTTTTTTAAGTGAAATTAAGTTTAAATTTATTAATATTTTTGTTATACACCATGTAAAAAAAATAAAATAATAAATGCATAAAATGTATATGACTTATACGAGGTAAATAATGAAACTAATAAATTATTAAGAGAGGTAATATTGATATTCTCCATTTTAGTTTCTGACGCT
>CATKHJ010420978.1:0-16336 GCA_949750685.1 Vernicia montana | reverse complement strand
TATTTCAGGTTCAATAGTGGACTCAGCAAGTGGATCTCAAGTTTCTATCTCCACTTGGGATTACTTCGCTGAAAGTAAGGTTATTTTCAACTTACTATTTGAGTCGAATCATTTAAAGCTCCATGGGCTATACTGCTCTAGTATTGTAATAATTAGCTAAATTAATTTTTTTATATGGTTTATTTATGTAATTGATGATGATAAAATACTAGGAGGATTTGTATTGGTGTAAATGAAGTTAAGAATATTGGAAGTGTTTTTTTTTAATGCAGGTTGTGAATCTGGGGTATTGTTATAGTTACAGCTGTTATACTGCCGAATTGAAATTGATTGTTAATGTTCACAAAATTCATGGTAGTAATTGTATTGTAATATTGGCTAATTAAGTTCTACGGGTTGTTAGTATCTTTATGGTTACCCATGCCCTAGGACCGTCACATCGCTAAAAGTGGGATGTGACATGGTGTGTATTGAAAATAATTAGAGAACCAAACAACTCTTATTTCTATACTTTATTATAATAAAAAAAAAGAATATAAAGTTGATATATTTTAAGCTTAATAACTATAACTCTCTCAAATTCTTATGAAGAGAGAAAAAGTTGACATAACTTGACTATGCATGTTGATATTTTTATATAAATCATAATTAAACAAATATAAAAGGAGTTATAAAAAATAATTTATGCTAATTAGTACTTTTTTCAATTAGAAAATGCTAATTAGTACTTAGTAATGTGATAAGGGCATCTTATTAATTAGCTTTTAATAAGTTATTAATTAATTAATAATTTGCTTTATAAAATGAAAAAAAGGAGACAATAGGATGCATGTGTGATATGCCTAGTCTATGTCAAATGAGGATGGCCTTTTGGTAGAAATTGTTAATTTATAGCACCTAATCATATATATATATATATATATATATAATGTTGATCATTAATTTATTGGTCAAGTCATTACAATAAATATTGAATTTAATAATACTAATTTAATATCATTTGATATTTTTATTTAAATTAACAATTAACAGTATGTACATACTTATCATAAACACTTTCATAATAATATCAAATATCAACATAAATTAATAAATTATTAATAGTACGATCAAATATCTATAATAGTATTTGATGTGTTCAAAAAGTATTCTAATCTCTAGCACACGTATAGGTGATCTTTTACACCTGCAAGACAATAAGTTAGAGAGTCCAGACAATGTGTCTGGGAGGCCACTCCGATGCTTAAGTAAAAAAAATAGAGATTAGTAAGCTTTTAACTACTGAAAAATATTTATAATTGCGTTATCCATTTAACGGAAAGAATGACACTATTTATAGAGGCGTACCCAAAGTGTTGAATCATTTTTAGAGTCGAATTATTCTCTTTCAGTATTGTACGTATAGATAAATTCTAGTTTTAGGGTTAAATATGAACTATCTAGGCGAGATAGAGCTCAGTTTAAATTAGTATGTAACAGTATTATTAAAAAAAAAAAATTACTACTAGCGGGTTTTATATATTAGATGGATTTACTATTAATTTTTATTTGCTTCAAATTCTTATTTTTTAATAGCACATAAATCTTACTGTTACAAAATGATAATTGTTATAGTGGATGACTACTGCACGTTGGTAGAGTTTAATTTTTAATTTTTCACTTTTATGTGATACATATCATTTTTATATTAAAAAAATAAAAAGATAAATTAAAGTATTAAATAAGATAGGTACAAAAAAATATTAAAAAAATAAGATAAAGTTGTACAAAAGATGAATTTAGTATATATAATATTGGAGAATCAAACATGAATTATTATAAAATAAATATTTTAAATGCTTAATTATGCAATGTGTATATATATATATATATATATATATATATATGTCTATTTAATCAAGAGTCTTGTGAGGGAACCTCCCTACATTGAAGCCTCCCCTAGATAGCTTTTATTATAAGGTGGCTCACATTCTTTTTCTTTAAAGTTGTTTTCATAAAAAGTTTGAAATAATAATCCACTAACTAATAACATAATCTAGTCCAATGCTAAAAAAAAATAATTAATTCCTTTAATTAATGATAAAGAATAAAAATATAGGTATAGACTCCCAATGCGTTAGGTTCAGAATATAAAAAGCTTAATTATATATATATAAAATATCTTAAATTTTGACACATTTAAAGGTATTTAATAATATTATTCAATATTTAAAATTAAAATTTTTAATATTTAATTATTTTAAATTGTTTAATAATTAATGTATATTTTAAAAATTTTAATTAAATTAAAAATCACTTAAAACGGTAAATTAAAATTATTAACTTAAAATTTACACTAAATACAATAAGTGATTAAACTTTTTAATATTTTTACAATTTAAAAATTATATAACTTATTTTATTTAATACTTAATTTTTAATTTTATCAAACACCATTTTACATTTAATAAGAAATTTTTAATTTTCACAATTCAATATATAAATTATTAAATTTTACAATATTATCTATGATAAAAGTGGATTTAACTTCTACTATGACCAGGTTTTCAAAAAAGAAAAACTTCTACTGTGACCAATATGACGAAAACGGATGTTTACATAGCGGTGAAGGGACATGATATTAAGAAAAAATTATTTTAAGATTTAAAATCTAGGGTTTGGAAATTTTATTTTAAATGAAATAAAAATTGCTTATGTTTTCTTTTTTTAATTTATTTTAAGTTTTTTATTCTAACGTGACAGTTAAAATTAAGACCATCATAATCATGCAAATAAATCTTCTTGAAAAATTTGCTAAAATACCAAATAAAAATCATTATTTTATCATGATTTAACTTTTATTGATATATATATTGCAGGCACTGTTTCCTAGCTCAAGTGTGAACATACTACCTATAGCAAAGACAAACTTTTTCTAGTCTAATTATAGGGAGCTTTTGGCTTAAGACATGTTAGCCTATAAAAGTTCGAAATCTCGAATATAATACTGGGTGAAATTAAAGGAATTTATTGAAAATGGGGAGTTATTCTCTCAAATGTATAAATCAAATTAAAAAGTGTATTGAGTAATTTTATGAAATAAAAAATTTAATCTAAATATATGTATAAACTAATCTAAAAATATTCTTGATTGTTATATATATATATATATATATATATATATATATATATATATATATATATATATATAAGATTTTGTACATTTTTTTATTGTCAATAATCCTTATGAAAATATTCGTAATCATTAATAAATTTATTTTTTTAAAATAAATTTAAATTTCACTGATCGTTAATGGTTGAATACAAACTTAAATAGAAAATAACTTAATATATAATCAATTATCCTAACAAAAGTAAACTGATTTGCAGATCGCAAATGTTCAACAGAACATCCAACTGCCATATAGTTGGTTTTAAAAAATTGTGATTGTAATAGTGAAATAATGTGACAAATCGCTGTCCTCTTTACGAGCATCTAAGTATACAAACATACCATAAGACTCATAATAAAAAAAAAAAAATCCCAACAAGATAAGACAAAATAACATTAAAAAAATACAATCTAACACAAAATAATAAAATAAAAAGTATCACTATAGCAGCAATAAGCACAAACTCACCTCACAAACATACGGTAAAAATGAAGATTGAGAGGTGACGGCGAAAGCAATAAGGTAGAGAATGAGATCGAGTAAAAGGAGCGTCAAGCGACAATAGAGGAGAACAAGTAGAAGACGAATGAGCGGAGCCGGTGATAGATATGACAGCAATAGTAGAAATGAGACTATCCATATTAAATGTAACAGAATATATTAGAATCACCGTCGATAAAAAAAAAAAAAAAAATCGGCGATGGTTTAAGAAATAAAACTTAAGAGATAATTAGAGAGAAAAAGAGAATGAGAAACGGTTTGAATTTATATATAAAACTGATTTTGTAATAAATTTATTTATAAATCCGTTATATTATGTTTTTTCATATTAAATTATTTTTTATTATATCCTAATTGATTTTCTCAACGTGTATATATATATATAAAGTTGTTCTTAATTTAAGTGTTAAAAATTTGGCAGAAAAAAAAATTTAAGTGTTAAACCGGTAATCTATATATATGTCGATCCTCTAATTACTTCCATAAATCACTCTTGGATTTTATACTATATACAAGAAGAATATTAAATCCCAAATATCATTTGAGAATATAAAAAATTTTAATTATTTGAGTTCAAACTACTAAATTGTACATAAATAATAACATATTTCATTATATAAATGAATCTAATCTTATATGAAAATTATCTCATACATCTTTTAGAAAAAAAAAAAAAAATTATATGAATGTGTGAGAAACTTGGAATTTAATCCAAAAATTTAAATTATTGGGTGGTGAAACTCAAATATTATATTAAATATTGACTTTTTTTTTTATATGGGATCTTCTAATTTTAAAATCTCCTCTTGACACGTGCTAAATGACACACGATTACTAGTGTGATGAAAGAACACATATTAGAGTGTAGAGCTGATTCTGATAGCATATGAAAAATTTAAATTTAAATTTAAAAATTTAATCTATTAGATGATGAGATTTATATATTATATTAAATTTTAATATTTTTTATTTTTTTAATATGAAATCTTTTAATTCTAAAGATCTCATATCAAAAAATAATAAATTAAAATGAAGAGTTTTATAAATAAAAAAGAAAGAAAGAAATGGATAAAGGAAGGAAAAGTAGCACACAAATCAAGGATTCGTAATTGCAATTGAAAGCAACAAAATCAAGGATTGTATAAATGCTGCTGAGAGTTCAGAGAAAGGACTTTAGAATTCCGTACTTTAGAATTACAAAACCCAGACAGACTGTAACTGGTCAAAAGCTCCAAATTTTTTAAAAAAATTATATATATATTATATTAAATAGTAAAAAATAGAATAAAGTCATGAGCTGGAAACACGTGCGAGAGAGAAAGAGAGCACGTGCATCGGTGAAGAATGCGTTGGGCTGTAGAGGCAAATGTTGCCTGGTTGACTGGAGACATTTGGGTCTTAAGGAAGGGGCGTGGCTCATGGCCCCCACTTCCCACGCGTGGCTATTACCACTAAACGACACCGCCTCCCTTCTTCTTCCTTTTTTTTTTTTTTTTTTTTTCCTTAACTCTGTACTATATACTCTCACTGCCACTGCCAGCATCTGCTTCAGTTTTTGTTTCTCAATCCTTTTAATTCCCAAACACAATAACTGCTGCTATGTAAGACACTTTCGTTGCTACTTATAATCCATGATCTTTATTATTTTGTTCTTTTTTTTTTTAAGAATTTTATAATGAGTTTCTGAATTTTTGGCTTTATTTATTTGTTTTTCTATGTTTATACATTTTGCATTAATAGAATGAAAACTCGGATATGAATATATTATCTAATCAAGAAATACACTATCATTATATTATATTTACGAGTGTAAGTTTATTCAAATTTCAAAAAGTTATAATATGTTGTGGAATAATTCTCTCCATAATATGTTGTGGAATATTTCTTTCTTTTTAGTTTTAATTTTCATGATCAAACTCAACTCGAATAAATATATAAAATATTTAAATTCGGCTCAACTCGACTTAATTACTACTAAAGAAAAATAAATAATTTTTTAAAATGAAGGAGGAGAAAAGAAAAAGGAGGAGAGTGGAGAAAATCTTCACTTATCTTATTTAATATTTTATTCTTTTAAAAAGAATAAGGAGAATGAAGTTTAACTATTACCCTCTACTCATAGAGTTGAAATTCATTATACCTTGAATATTGATTCCGAATGTAAATAATTTTAACTCTTAAAACAGGAAATATTTTTATTTATATAACTGTAATTCCTTTATCTTTCCCCTATATTCAAACAAAATAAAACTGTTTCTCTCCATTCTCTTTATTATTAGTTCTTAATTTTCAAACACGGAAAAGAATTTTTTTTTTTTTTTTTTTTTTATATTCATTCACCTCTTCTCTCTTCTCCTTCCTTTACAAGTTTTTCATTTTTCATTTTATTTTAGAAAAATACTTAACTACATTGGTGTATAACACAGTCAAATTTTAGATACAATTGTCTTTTCACTTGAAAAAAAAATGATAAAAACGTAATTTTAAATAAATAATTTTTTTTTTCTTTTATTTACAACTAACCATTGCTTATGTATATAAAGTTATGTTTTCAAACCCTGTTTGGTCTTAGAACCGGTGAAAATAGAGAGTTACGAGTCAAAGGTACAACCGGGATCAAATTGAAATTTTAAATAATAGCATATATTTATTATTTATACCAAGTGTTTGCTGATATACATGAGTAACGCATGTTACATGTTACGAATAAACGTTACCATCAGACAAAGAGCAAAGTAACATTTATTATATATTGTGAATGCTCGTTATGAAATATATCTGATCTATAGGTGACTCATACCAATCTATGAACCGATTCCTGATTTTTTCGATTGAACCGATCGAATCGATCTGAATTTAAAAACATAGATATAAAGGATGGATATATATACTAAATGCAAGCAAAAACTTTTCTTTTATTTTATATCCATGCATAATTAGTAAGGAAAGAACTAAGTCGCTTCCACTTCTTCCTTTGAAGTTTTATTGTTGTTAATTGTAGGCTATTATCTATCATATATCTATTAAAATTGAAGCATATATAGGGAGTGTTTTAAAACTTTCTCTATACTCATCATTTGATTAATTTTGTTTTATAATTTTTTGAAATTTTTATATAATTTTAAGTAATTAAAAATAAATGTTAGGTAATTAATAGAGTATTTAATATGAAGATTTAAGAGTTTTTTTAATTTTTTCTTTTTTCATATAATAACCTTATGTGAACAAATTCTTTAAAAAAAACTTATTTGAACAAATTAATGAAAAAAAAGTAATAATATAAAAAATAAAAAATAAGTAAGATAATATAATACTTTTAATACATTATAATATAATTATTTTCATTATATTCTCCCATAATTCTTTTTTTTTTCTTTCATTGAATATATTATGATTGATAATTTGAATTTTTATATTAATAAATAAAGATAAAAATATTAATGGGGAGACCAACTTAAAAATTTATTACAATAATAATTATTGTTATTTATATAAAATATATAATAATTTTATATTTATATATATTTTTGTTTAGAATAATATTTATAAATTTTTACTTTTTAAGACGCATAAAAATTAATTAAAAATATTTTTTAATAACAAATCATGCGAAGCAGGGATTTACGAACTAGTATCTAATAATGTTGAACCAAAAAGAAAGTTTCAAACCCTCTCTTTGATTAGCATTGCATTGCATTTATCTATTTTTATAGAATTTTGAATTTTTTTTTATATAATTTTAGAAGTAATTAAATATATTAAGAGGAGTTAATAATTAATAGCAAATTAATTAAGAGGACAAAATAAGTTAAAGAGTTACTAATTAATTATCAATTTTAATTTAAGTTGGCACATTAATTAGGAGAACAAATGTTAATTATGAATAATTTATTATTTATGAAAACTATTCATACATAAATTATAATACATATTCATTTCAATTTGCACACTTCTTATTATAATTTTTTTTTGTATTATTATCTTTTATATTTCAAGTTCTAAATATATTATTTTTTCATAAAGTATAGATTTCATATTTCATAATTATACATTATGTTATATTTGTCGTTAGATAGTAATTTTTTAATATTAATCTTATTAATCACACGAAGAATAGATGCACGCACTAGTTGATTAGAAAAGTGGAAGGTAACCTATCGTTTTTATTGTTTAATGTTTTCTTACTCATTCCTTAATAAGTGCAAATATTTTAATGTCTTTTTCTTTTTTGTTTGGCTTCATTTTCTCACTTACGAAAGTTTCTTATTTTTCTTTCATTATTGCTCCTCCAATATGAAGGTTGCTATTCTTTAATGAGATTTATAAACAATCCATATATTTCAATGGGAATGATGATATTTATATTTTATAATCAAATTTGTTTGTAGACATAATATATATATATATATATATATATATATATATATATATATATACATTGTTTTATAACTTATAAAATTTATATTTTATGTATTGTTAATCACATGTTTTATTTAATGAATAAGAATTTTCATTTCTATCTAAAATAACGTACTTGAAGAGGAGCTTTTATTCCCTAAAAAAAAAAAAAAAAGGAGCTTTTACTGTGAGGTGACTTCAACCGACCTAATTTAAGATCACATTAAAATGGATTAGATTTGAGAATTATTTTTATTCATAATCCAACTAACTATTTTGAGTTTTATCCAATTAGATTTGAGAATTATTTTTATTCATAATCCAACTAAATATTTTGAGTTTGACTTGGATAAAGAGGGATTTTCTAATATTAGAGCATCGATATCCTAAATTATAACGAGGTTGATTTTTCCTAATTTGAAGTTGACCTTTGATAAGGACTAAATTGGGTTATATTAATTGGGCCATTAAGATAAACTTTACGATAAGTCAGAATTACAGATAGTAAGTCTCATACATCTAAATGTTAGGTCAAAATTGTCATTAGCTAGCTGGCCTAAGGCATTATCCAAAAAGCTCAGTAGTGCCTCATCATCAAGCGATTGCCTTGATAGTAAGTATTACGCCTAAATCCATCTCACCTCGGTAGCACCTTGCTTTGTCGGCAGATAATCTCGCTCTATACAAAGAGAGTTCGCTCCAACACCTCCTTTATTCTTCTTCGACATGTGCGGATGGATAATGTCATGCCCCGTTCTTGGTATGGCCTCATCTTAACCTTCGCTCATCACTGATTTGTTTGTAACACATCACATTAGCTTGGTCTTAGGGTAGGAGTAGACTTAAAGCCACCAATTACCTCATAAAACCCTTATATGCTCAAGATCTAATCTCTTAAACAATCATACTCATCTAAATGAAGACTTATGTGGGCCAAAATATATACAATCACAAAAATGAAACTTAAATAAAAGAATCTTCCTTGTTTTATTTATTTAAAACACTTCGTTACATAGAAAACTTTATTACAGTCCATTTGCTTACTAATACAATTTAATATCAGTTATGATTATTACAATAAAACTTAACAATCTATGTCTATATTCTATTCTAATTCGAATACATTCTTCGTCATAAATAGCAAAAACCTCTTCGCTAAAGGACGAAGCTATACCCTTCACCTTCTAAATCTCCAAGACTGCCTGAAAACTTCTAAGCTAAATTTTGAAATTCACGGACTATGTGGTGAGCCGTCAACTCAGTAAAATCATAAAAATACATTAGAAACAAGGATTTCATAAATGATCAGAATATCGAAGGGATATAATCATATAAAGCACTTTAAGAGATCAATGCAATAGGAATCAAAAAATATCATGAGTGTCGAAGACAATATATTTATATATATATAATAATATTCTTTCATATAAATTGATAGAATCATGAATTTGTGAGTTCGGATTTATTTAATCCACGACACCGCAAAATCTTACTTCATTATTCATTAGAGATCAAATGGTGGGACGAACCACTAGCCCATATATCTTTGCAATTTATAGCACCATCATATACCATCGCGGTATAAGTAATAAACCATTGAAGGCACTATGAGCTTACTCATAGTGTGTGTATATATATATATATATATATATATATATATAAGCTTAATCTTATCATCTTTCATACTTAGCCATTTCCTATCTAAGACCTTAAGAATTAAAGAAAAAAAAAAGAGTGAGAGTGAGGTTCGGGTATTGAGAAGAGAATCAAAAGAAAACTAAAAACAAGGTGAGTTTTGATTTTATTTTTACTTATTTACTCGTCTTAAGTGATTTAGTTATGTTAATTGAGTTCTTTCTTCCTTTCAATTATGTATATACTTTGGTTTGATAGGGGTTTGATGTAAGAATAATTATTTAAAGTATGTAAGAGATAAAGAAGCTTGGATGGAGTTGATTGAATGAAGAAAGATGAGTGAAAGTTGATTGAATAGTGAGATAAGTGAAAGATAGAATTGGTTAGGGAAGTTAGGTTCCTAAAACTTTTAGCCCTAAGACAAAGACCTTAAGGTCTGAATTTGACCATAGCCAAAGATGAGAAATTGTAGGCAGGGATGTGAAATAGGGGTCCATGGAAGGGCTTAGAAAAATTCGTAGTATATTTTGAGTTATTAAACTTGCATTGAGACTGCCTCTGTGTGCAGGATCAACAAAAAAGCTAGAATTAACTTTTAGGTTCAGTGACTTTAGAGACAGATTCATGTCAAACTCAAAACTAGAGAATTGGTTCTTTATATGTGTAGTTTGAGCCTATAAAAGTAATTAGTCATTGTAGATGAATGTCTTGAGATATAGTTAAGTAAGGGGAGAAAGGTTAGTTTGTGCCCTGCACAGGAGTAGGGCAGATATTGGGTACTCATTAAAAATTGTGTAGAACTCCAAATTGGATGAAATTTGGATATATTACTATTATATGTGTATTCTTTACAATTCAAAAATAATTATAGAAATTGGAGTTGTATAGCTTGAGATATTGCAGAGACAACACTCCTAGGTCAGAAAATGATATTAGGTTGTAAGTAGAAATTTAAAACTTAAAGTTTATATTCTATTACTTAGAATTAAATATATTTATTTATGGATGTTAAATTGAATATAGAGACACAAGAAAGTGATCAAGAAAGAGATGATCAAGGGAGAGACGATCATCCTTTTTGTTTGTGTTAAAGAAAGTGCATAAGGAAATTACTTGAGAGGTAAGTGATTACTATCCTATTATCTATTATGATTTGTAATCTAAGACAAGTTTATTGTTAAGCCACCCTACTTGAAAATTTTCATATGCCAAAATATTGTTTAAGTTTCCTAAAATCCATGAGAAACCAAATCCTTAACTGTACCAATATTGGTAGCATTTCTACTTTATTGAAAAAGATTTTCCCAATGTATCATAAAATCATTATTAGATGAATGATGTTGAAAAATTCCCAATAAAATTACTTGAATTCTAGATGAATATGTTCACATGAAAAAAAAAATCCTAAATGATGAGTCCATAAAAGCACCTTCCATGTATTATTGTAAATATATATAAATATATTTATTTGAATTTCCTTAATAAGTTTACTGACTTTATATATGTTCATTATAGTAATAAAAACTCTAAAGTATTTTTCAAAATAGTCATTAATGAGTTCATTTCGATTTCGTAAATGTTTAATGAATTTTCTATTGATGAAACTATTGAAGTATTTTACATGATTTTATTGTGATCTCCTGTGTGAGCACTTGAAATTATTGAATTCTTCTATATGTATTTTGCTATTTTATTGCATTTCCCTATATGAGAATTTATATGTTGTTGCAGTGTTATATGTTATATGAATTACTTTCATTGAATTTCGAGTTTTCAAGCATAAATTCACTTTTTCTGGTGTGGGGACCATCGACTTTTGTGCACATTGAAGTGACTCTTGCTAGGAGAGATTTGAATGCCTTAGCCGTAAGGCCTAGCTAACCTTACGTTATGGTAATGTTCCGCAAGAAGAGCCCCTGCCACTAATGTAATGTTGATGGGTAGAAATGATAAATTCTACGCTCATCTAGTGTATATAGATTTATGATTTAACTAAATTATCAATATGAATATTATTTTACGAATGAAGTTTTAAAAGGTAGTGTAAGATGTGTGGCTAAGACCCCGCAAGAAGAGCTGCCACTATTGCAGTGTCGATGAGAAAGCACGGATAAATTCGCTCTCATTTATTGTAGAAATATTTTAAAGATAATATAAGATATTTGCTATTTGAAAGAAGTTTTGAAATGTATTACAAGTTATTCGTATTTAAACGAAGATTTTCAAAACAATATAAGTTATACGTTATATGAATTTCGATTTCAAAAGTTTTGCAGATTATTTATCATTTGATATTCGTTTTCAAGAATGTTATATGTTACATGCTATTTGGACTAAAATTATAAGTATTTTTAAAACTCGATTTGATTTTAATTTCCAAAGTACTATATGCCATACATTGTCAAACATTGTCCCTATCAAATTAATATGTACATACAATTTAGCCGTGTATCTTCCTTGTAAACAAACGTTAAACACCAAACCACGCAATTTATAATAGTATATTTTTTACTCACTGAGTTATAAACTCACCCCTATTCCTAAATTTTTTTTTTCCATAGGAAGATAAGAGGTAGTCACATTAGAACTCATACATCAATTCCGGTTGAAGTTTTCACAGAAGATGGAGTAGATGCCTTACTAGAATATTCAATGATATTATTCATATATATATATATGTTCTATTTAGATACTCCATAGGTATTAAGGTTTGTAAATTGATTGCATATGATATGTAAGTTGTAAGCGACTTAAGAGTTTATCTAATGGAGTGATGTTAATAATTTATCTGTGAAAATGCTGCTTTGGTTACATTGATGGAAGTGACATTGGGAGGATTTGTATTGGAATATGAAGTTGAGGGTATAAGGAGGGAAATTAGAAGTGATGTTTAATTGCAGGTTTTGTATTATGGGATGTATGATATGTATAGTTGGCACTCTGCCGAATTTTAGTGAAGTTGGAGCAAAGATGGGTTCTACGGGTTTTTAGTGGCTTTAGGCCTACCCATGCCCTAGGACCGTCTATCCCAAAAGTGGGATGTGACAGCTCATCCTTGGGCTTACCGAATCCACAAATGTATCATCTAAACCCACTTGGAGATCTTCTAAGAAAACTGGAAGAACTATCTTTTTAAAGCACAAATGTATCATCTAAACCCACTTGGAGATCTTCTAAGAAAACTGGAAGAACTATCTTTTTAAAGTTTAGGTTTCATTTGCCAATGACCATCATACTTTGAGAGAAAGTTTAAAGAGAGAGCATTTGGGTTTTAAATCTGGTTTCTACTTAGTTTTAAAAAGAAGCTCAGAATATACAAGCTTTTGGAGAGAAGATGTAACCATTCAATTGTAAAACTGATAAGTTCCTTAGACTTTTAAATATAATGGAGTAATTATAGCTTCTGTTATGAAAAGATATAAAGCCGGTCAATAGTGCCTTATGAAAAGACAATTCACATTGGAAACATAAACTTTTATTGGAAAAATGGTAACTTTTCCTTGGAAAGGAAAATATCATTAATGGTATGAAAAAAATTGTCAGAGGTAGATGACTTTCCATCTAATCATACTTACCCGTTACAATATAATATATAAATCTTGCATTATACACCTTAGAACTCACTGGTTCGCCTCACATTCATCTATTGGTATCAAAGCCCTTACCTTCAAATCCATAGTTCGTTTTCGCTTACCAACCCAAACTTACCCAATTACCATCATATTCTATGAACTTCCTTAGACTCGTTATTAAGATCCTCGTCTTATTCTTGCTTCGCTCATCTCGTTGAACCGAACCCATATGTTAACTAACTATTACTAAGTCCTTCGCTCATCGTACTTCATATCATGTTATTGCATCAATATCTCTTAATAATTAATTCGTATATATTCCTCTTTATGTCATATCTTTCATCATTTCTATCATCTCCCATGCAGGTTCGTCTTATGATATATCATCATTTTAATGATTAATCTTCCTATATTTTTACTTTTGTCACCAACCTGATACTAACCATTTAGACTCCAAATCCATGTTTCAGTCCTTCTCCCCGTCTTAATGTCTCATCTCCTCGTTTTCATTACGACAACTAATATATGGGGTATTATTGATAATCCCTGACATATCAATACAATTTTATATGTGATAATGACTAAAAATGGCTACACTAAAATAGGCCATTTCGACTAAGCCCAGGACAGACCCAAACGCTTCAGACAATAGGCCTCACATCATCGCAGCAACCAAGTCCAAGCTTTAAGTAGCAATCAGGCCCAAGGCCTCATAGACAAGCCGCCTCGCACCTCGTTCTAGCAGTCATCCTAAGCAACAGGCACCTCGCCCCGACTGTGCTTCACCTTGCCCATAGATGAGTCTACTTAGCTTACAAGGAAAGTTCATCTCGATGACTCATTCCAAGCTTCACATATATGCAATCCTTGACACCTTTGGGAAATGAGATTCAAGTCACCTCAAAATAAGGCTTCATACCCGATAGCCGCTAGTGCAAGCACATTATTACCTTGTCCAGCTACAAAATAATGTGACCAAGACCCATCAATCATAAGCATTTGTGCAACCCACTCACTTCAATCCCTAAGTCGGGAAGCAATATAAATACCACCTCTCTTTCACCTCAAAGGGAGGTTGGTCTTTGAAGGGTTCTCAGCTTCATACTGAAGCCTAGTTCACACTGTAAGCTAGTTGTATTAAAAAAGCTTAACAAGTGACCTTCCTTCCACCCTAGAAGAGGTCAACTTGATAAGAGCCATCACTAAATACTATCACTCAAAAACTAAGGGAAATAGTGGTGACATCTCTCTAAACCTACTCTTCTCCCCGAGTCCTTAACGTCGTACATACAGTCATTGACTTAAGCATTAAAGGGCCAACTCCAAGCCTTAGGTTTGGCTCTCTAATGCTTGTTTCTTTTCCCTTTTTTCTTACTCATGCAGGCCAACAATCCCAACAATAACAACTTAACCCAACCCATTCGTTTAAGTCTAACACCTTCAATTTCACACTTCCAGCTCCATCCATTTAGATCTAGCACCTTCAACTCCACACTTATAGTCCTATATATTGAGGTCTAGCACTTCCAACTCCATCTGCTTAGGTCTAATACCTCCATCTCCAAATCTCAGCTGATGGGTGATCTCAAGACCCGAGACCTACAGGGAAAAGCTCATCAATATGGAATATAACTTAATTATCATTTAGACATCCCAAATTTACACCCTTTTATTCATTAAATCATCTTTTTAATCTTGAACACAACACATTATTTAAGACGCATTAGGTATTAATCTTTTTTTTTTCAAAAAAACCAAAAACCTATTTTATGGATTTTGAAATTTTTTGTTTCATAAAAAATATAAAACGAATTTTTTTTCCTCCCTATTTGGTACATCTATTTTATATCAACAATAGTTACAACACCATTTGGCTCATCTCTATCCTTTGCTATTAATTTACTTATAACTATCTCTCTGTAGGACATCTATCAAAACCATCATTATTTTTTTCGTCAAAACCACCAACAATATAAAAATCACCATAATAACTCTACCAAAACATACAAAATTTAAATCAAGATGGATAAAAATCAAATCAAGATAACCATGGGTGGAATTGATGTAATCCTAATAAGCTCTGATAAGGGATAAATTTAGACAAGTCCTAATTGGACTTTACAATGACAAAGTCTATTCGGGAGACTACCATTTATGGGCCAGTGGTATGACCCCAGTTGGTGAAACAACCCACTTGAAGCTTAGGACTCATCTAAGAAGCTTACGAGGCAATAGATCATCCTCGTCATAGAAGCTCAAGACTCATCTGACGAGGCACTGGCCTCGCCCTCAAGAACTCATCTAACGAAGCATTGGCCTCACCTTTAGGGACTAGTCTTCATCCTTGAGGGTCATCCTCGTAAACCTTGAGTAGTAATCAACTTTCCTACTCTCACATCATAACAAAGATATACTTTTAATATGAGCTCACTGATTCGTGTTAGAGTATATGCCCTAGAGTAGTGTATATATTCTTATGTAAATGTAAAACAACATTAATATATGGCAATAAATATATGTTTATATAAATCAATTGTTCCGTTGTATTAAATGTATATTTGTAGTCCATTAGTATTTTGTGAGAGGATATATTTTCAAGTGTTGAGAATATGGATGACAGATCGTTTTTAAACAAATACTTCAAAATGTTCGTGGTCACAGGAGTAATGACTGGGTGTCATTAATTCTGGAGAGACCGTCACCTCTATTTATATTCTGTAATCAGTATGTGATACTTATGATTATAGAGGTAGTGAGCATCATGCTACTTGACAAAAGTTGTCGATATAAATATGTGGATATTCATGTGATGAATGATTGAAGTGTGACGTTAGATGATGATAGCATGAAGTTTTATTACTAGTCAATAAATCATCGTCTAGGTCATAATTGTACATATAGTCCTTTGACTTAAGGGACACTATATCTCATCCATTGGTAGTTGGGATTTGTTACTGCTTACATACTTGTGCTATTCATGTATGGGTATATGGCATGTGATGGTTCTAACTAGTTATGTATGGAGGTAAGTGATCGCCGAGAGAGAATTCATTAACTTGAATAAACAAGGAAGAAATC
>CATKHJ010420909.1:0-13137 GCA_949750685.1 Vernicia montana | reverse complement strand
ACCATTCAAAGGTTGTTGTTCTGCCAAGTTGAGAAGGTGGAATTACGATCCAGTCGTCCGCCTTACGTCCCCAAGCCTCGTCCTCGCAAGGTATTTATTTATTTTCTTTTATTTGTTTATTTATTTTATTTTTGTTTTGATTCCTTTGATTTTATATTCTTTATATTGTTTTGTTTGCTTTATTATTATCTTTTCCCTTTAAGTTTTCTTTGCATATTCCCTTTTCTTCCATCAACTTCTTTTAATTAGTTCTTTTATTTTGCATATTTTATTGTTTTCCCTTTTCCTTTGTATGCTTCCTTTCTCTTTCAATCCCTTTCTCTTTAATCACTTTAGAAAATGCATTTTAATTAGAATCTGACTTAATTAACTTGTTAATCAATTGATGCTTTTGTTTGTTAATTAAAACCTGAAATAATTAGCAACTTGGTAATCAATTAATTTGGTTAAATCAGATAATCCAACCCACCTTCTAATCAATCAATCTGAAATATGATAAAAGACTCAAACTAAACAAACCCCCTTTATAAGAAGGATGAACTACGCGAATTTTGATTCTCATTCAAATGGATACGTAGGCATGCTTGTCTAAAGCATCAAATCCAATTAAAATAAACTCTCTTCCTCTTTCACTTTCTTCACATAGTTTAGGTTTTGTGTTTTTCTTTTGTTCCTCTGTTTTCTTACTTTTTGGTTTGGGGAATGTGTGACTCTCCCAGAACCTATAAGGGCTAGAGGGAGTATTCCTTAATTTGGCTTATGTTGTAAATTTAACATTTCCATTACTTTCTTTATTTAATTCTTTTATTACTTCTTTTATTGCTTTACTTTAATTCAGGCATATTTAATTATTCATGAAATTTATAACTGTTCATGAAATTTATTTAAAACTATTTTGTATTAAATTTGCCAAACTAATCTCTTTTCTAAATAAACCAAAAATCTAGTTCCCGAATCCTCTTTGGTAATCGAGGACTAGTGCACTTTTTCTATTGGGATATAATTAGAGTCATTCAAATGGGTTTTTCCTTACTTTCCCCAATTAATAAATAAATTAAGGTGGCGACTTCCAAAACACTTTTCAAAATCAACTAATCTGAACCCGAGGGTTCCATTATGAGTTCAAACCCGAATGAGCATTTCGATCCCCTTTAGCATATTGGACCGGTGCTCGGGCGAGGCCTCACAAATGGCCAAACTTGTATGGATCACTTTTCTTCTTCAAGACATTGGAATTAAACTTCACACAACACCGCAATTATTTTGTGACAACAAAAGTGCACTTTACATGACTATTAATCATGTCTTTCATGCATGCTCCAAGCACATTGAAATTGACTACCACTTCATTCAAGAAAAAGTGGCTCTCGGTGCTCTTGTTACCCGTTACATTTCTTCAAGTGATCAGATAGCGAACGTGTTCACAAAACCTCTAAATGCTTAACCATTCATCACTTTCCGCAGCAAGCTAGGAGTACACTCTATCGTTTCCTTCAGCTTGAGAAAGGGTGATAGAGGACAACCAACGGCTATTACCATTCTTGGATCATTAACAACAAAGGCAAGTAAAGATTCTACAACATTACCTTCCATTCAAAGCTCAACTACTTCCATATCATCACCAACTCATACCAATAATATTGTTGCTAATATTGCCACCAACGTCCCAATATCTTTGGGAGTCAATGATAACAGATTTAGGCTATAATTCTAAACAATATTTTAGACTTTCCTTTTCTTTCTTGTATTATACTATATATATCCCCTTGTATCTCTAGTACAAGGCATGGAATGAGAATTATCACTTTTGTTTAAAATTCTTCAGGGGATGGGTGTGACAATTTTTAAATTGCACATTTCAACATAGCACAAATACTTATGGATGTATTAAACCTATTAAATATTTAACATTTAATTATTGAAAAAGTAAGACTAAAATATTGAAATGATGAAATGTGGTCAATTTTAAAAATTACAAAAAATTTTATTGCAAATATTTTTAAAACCCTAGTTTCAAGAACAATTTACTTTTACCTATAAGATCTCTTCAAATTTTATGGCCTCGTTTTGTTTAACTGTTCATAACAGTTGTTAATTGTTCATATATAACAGCTGTTAGTTGTTGCTGATAGCTGGTAGTAGTTAGTTGATAGCTGATTGTTGTTAAGTCTTTAGTAAAATTATTATTTATTGTTGCTGTTAATATATTTAATGACGATTGATGTGCTCAGAATATATTTCAATCTCTAGCATACGTGTAGGCGATCTTCCGTACCTGCAAGACAACAGGTTAGAGGGTCCAGGCGATGTGCCTGGAGGCCACTCCGATACTTAAGTCAGAAAAGATGGAGATTAGTAAGCTATTAGTCACTGAGAAGTGTTTAGAATTGTGTTACCCATTTAATGGAGAGAAGGGCACATTTATAGAGGTATGCCTAAGGTGCCGAATCCTTCTTAGAGTCGGATTATTCTCTTTCAGTATTATATGCGAAGATGGATTATGGTTTTAAAGTAGGATGTGGACTATGTGGGTAAGCTCCTAGCTCGCCTAGAGCGACCAATTTATATTAATATGTAACACATGTCCCCACACCAGTTTATGAGTTAAAGGCTCAAATATATTCCGTTTCAAAGTGATCTTTATCTTAAGGCAATCCAAGCATTGGCGATCTTCATTGACGATTTGGTTCCCTATGTAAATATTTATGATGTCGTCGTTTCCGTCATTTCATAATAATTTTATTTCTCAAGGAGAGAGTCGTGCCCATCCCTTTTTGCCACGTTTCAAATCATGAAGGTTCCCTAAACCCACCTTCAATTTATGTATCGTACCTTATAAGTAGGGATAGTTTGGCTTTGCTTTTGTTTTTTTACTTTTGCTTGCCGTCACTATTATTTTACCTCTCTTTTCTTCCTTACAGTTTCCTTTTGCCTGTGCTTTTTATTTTTCTGTAATTTTCTCTTGATCTTCTATTTTTCTGAAGATTCTTCAAGTTTTCTGGTGACTTCTTAGCTGTTTGATCTGCCCAGTTCACTATTTTCTTATTATGCTATTTAATCAGTAAGTGACTTCTTACCTCTCTGATTTTATTTATTTTAAAATGAGTTACCTTGAAGATAGCTAGAATGACCACCTATCTGGTGATCAAGCTGATAATGAGGGTATCATTTCGGATCGATCTCCTTCTCCTTGGATTGATACCGTATACATACACCCACCCCCCAAATTTGTGAGTGTACCCGAATCTACTAGTTCAGCTACTGCTGTGTTTGTTCATCCCTCAAAACTCCCAACTTTCGAACCCAAGAAGGGGTTTCACATTCCTTGTGAATTAACCATAGACCGCCTCTTAGAAATTAGGGCTTTATACGATATTCCTAATGCCTTTAAACTTCGTTTACCTGAACCAGGGACGTTTATTGATCAGAAATTAGGCGATCTGGATATGATGATCTACCTGGAAGATCTAGAATCTGGTCTCCGATTCCCTTTGCCTTGTATATATACCGATGTGCTTTAGAAATATAATATCTCGATCTGCCAACTTCATCCTAATTCTTGGAAAATATTAGTTGGTCTTAGGATTTTGGGGAAGGTACATGGGTTCGACATTACTAGCTGGGAGGTGAGGGAGCTGTATCGCATTGTGGCGAGAAAGGGGTTTGATCACTTCAATCTCTAAAGTGATAGGAAAATTTTTACTTTGCCCTCTTCTCTAAAAATCTAGAAACAAAAATTCTTTATTATTTCCCATGAGCAAAGATGGGGCGATTATCCTAATGCTTGGGTAGTTAGCCCACGGATGTCTTATCCTAGTGGTCTCCGATCTCTATCTTCTGAGGAGGAGAAACACATAGAAGTTTTTTCAAAATTAAGCCCCATTTCTTGTACCGATCTTATTTATGATCATTTCTTTGGGGATTCTTTTGGCCTGAAGAAGATATCGCGATCTAAAGCTTCTACCCCTTCCTCCGCTGGTGTTCTCCGTTGACCAATCTTTCTACTGTGCCTTTTTTATGAACTTTGTACTGATCTTTTACTCTTTTATATTTTATAGATATGAAATCTTTAGCTCAACGAATGAAGGAAAAGAAACTCGCCAAGTCTGCTTCCACTAGCTGATCTTCTCCGGCGGAAAAGACTATTCTTTCCCCGCCTCCTCTTGTAATAAACATTACTGCCAGTAATCCTCCAGTTTCCTCTATGGGCGACCCTCCATTTTCTGCAACTTCTGCTGGTGCTTAAAAAAGGTTTCTTCTGAGGGTCCTTCTGGGCGATCAATGAAACGACTTCGCCCCATGGTGGAGGATATGCGTATTGACGAACTAACCATGTTCGCTAAGTCTGTCGAAGATAAATATGGCGAAGGGGTTTCTGTTCACGATTCGATCGTAGCCATCGATATAATGAGGGCGATCCATTTAACAGCTGAGGGTCAGAGTATGACCAATTTTACCAATGCCCATCTTGCAGGATCTGCTTATGGGTACATTTTTGCGGTGTGTGACTACTTTGTCTCTTTGCCAGGCCTTCTTTTTCTGAACAATTTTTCTCATCATATATATTTTGTGCATTATAGGCCGCAAACATTATTTTTGAACTTTGCCGACAGATGCGGTCTCAAAAGGATGATCTGCGATCGGAGTGGGCTCGACTTAGAGGGAAACTGGAGACTGAGCATGGTTCAGAGGTTGCCAAACTCCAGGCTTCTCTTAATTTGGAGTAGAATAAGTGCAAAAATATGGAGATTAAAAATAAAAATATGGAGGCCGAGCTCTTGGGGCGAATCTCTACACTGCGCTCTGAACTTGATGTGAGTCAGGAGGAGGTTCTTCATTTGAAGGAGGAAGCGGAGAAGGAGAAGCTTGCAAAGGAGAAGTATGAGGAGGCATTGGCAAACAAGTTCCTTCTACCAGGAAAATGTTTTGTCGGCTATCCAAAGTAAATATCCTGAGCAAGATTTTGACTTTGTGGGGGAGATTTATCTGAACGAAGATGAAGATTCTGTGATCCCCCCTTCTTCCTCATCGGTTGACCCTATCGGCGATCAACTTCCTTTAACTATTTTAGATTATAATGTTGAGGATGTAATAGAAATAACTGATGTATAACATATATTTTAATTTTCATAAGAATTTGGAAATTTCTATTTTAATTTTAATGAGAACTTTTTATCCTTATTTGGCGGGTTTTTCTTTTATTTTCCTTGGTGATTATATGGAATCTTGGGTGAACATGTAGTTCACCTATCTAGTGGCAATTTTTTCACATAGGGAATCTTGGGCTAACCTATAATTCGCCTATCCTGTGCTGATTCTTCTCTACAGGGAGTCTTGGGCAAATGCTTAGTTTGCTTTTTCCATGGTGATTCTTTCCAAAATTGAAAATCTTGGGCTAACTTTTAGTTTGCCTATCCCATGTCGACTTTTTTTATAAGGAATCTTGGGGGAATTTATAGTTAGCCTATCCCATAACGATTTTTTGTAGGGAATCTTGGGCAAACTCATGGTTGACCTATCCCATGGCGACTTTTCGAATAAGGAATCTTGGGAAAACTTATAGTTTGCCTATCCTGTGACAATTCTTTGTAGGGAATCTTAGGCGAACTCATGGTTGGTCTATCCCATAGCGACTTTTCGAATAGGGAATCTTGGGCAAACTTATAGTTTGCCTATCCCATGGCGATTCTTTGTAGGGAATCTTGGGAGAACTCGTGGTTGGCCTATCCCATGACGACTATCTGAATAGGGAATCTCCCGTGGCGATTCTTTGTAAGGAATCTTGAGCGAACTCATGGTTGGCCTATCCCAATGCGGCGCAAACTCAAGGTTGGCCTATCCCGAAATGATTCTTTAAGGAGTCTTGGGCGAACTTATAGTTTGGCCTATCCCATGACAATTTTTCAGAATATGGAATCTTGGACGAACTCATAGTTGGCCTATCCAGTGACGATTCTTTCAAATAGGGAATCTTGGGCGAACTCTTTGTTTGCCTATCCCGTGGCGATTTCACTTAGGGAATCTTGGGCGAACTCGTAGTTGGCCTATTCCATGGCGACTTTCATAGAGAACTTTGTCAGCGGTTTTTGTTGGTGGCAAATATCTAATTCTCTTGGCGATCTTTTATATAGACACAAGTGGATTTTATGAAAACTTAAATATTATAATTGACTTCGTGATCTTTAGTCTCATTACCCAATATATGCATATTGATCTTGGGCCATTGCTTCTTATATGATCTTATTTTCACCAACCATTGGACACAACAATTTTAGTGATATTTTGGGGTGAGTTTCACGCTCACCGTACCAATTGATGTGCTCAGAAAATATTTCGATCTCTAGCACACGTGTAGACGATCTTTCATACCTGCAAAACAACAGGTTAGAGGATCCAGGCGATGTGCCTGGGGGCCACTCCGATACTTAAGTCAGAAAAGATGGAGATTAGTAAGTTGTTAGTCACTGAGAAATATTTAGAATTGTGTTACCCGTTTAATGGAGAGAATGACATTATTTATAGAGGTATGCCCAAGGTGCCGAATCCTTCTTGGAGTCGGATTATTCTCTTTCAGTATTGTATGCGGAGATGGATTCTGGTTTTAGAGTAGGATGTGGACTATGTAGGCGAGCTCCTAGCTCGCCTAAGACAACCAGTTTATATTAATATAAACTGCCAGTTTATATTAATATGTAACAACCATTAAGGATAAATATTAATATTTATCTTTTTATTTAAATATTATTTTTTTTAATAGGATAATTTAATTTTTTTATTTAAATAAGTAGGAGGTGTTTTCAAAAAGTTTCAAATTGGAATTTTTGTAAATAGCAGTTGTTTGACTACCTAATAACTAACAACAATCACTAAAAAAATATTCAAACGAATTTGGTGCAACTATTGAAAATCAAAAAGTTATCAGCTGCATTAAAAGGCTTTGCCAAACATCCACCATACCTAATTAAAAGAGTTTGTTTAATTCACTTTGAAATCAGAATGAAAATGAAAATGGAGGCTTAAAATTGAAGAATCATGCTCGAAATATATATATATTCTAACATAATAATATAAAAAGAAAATTTAGATTTTTTTTGTGAATCAAAGTTAATAATGATTTCTATTGCAATTCTTGAATTATTATATGATAGGACGACTAGGGTATCTAATCCCATTCACTCTCCTAACTTTCATCTCTTAGTCTATTTCAAGAATTGCGTTTCATTCCTAATCCCTCGAGCCAAACATGCATATATACTGCATATATACTACAATTGTTCACAAATTCATCTACATCTTTGCACGAGCACGTAGTGATGGAGTTGTTTTCTTTCTTTTATTTTTTTTCGCATTATGAATTTACACATTATTTTATTTTTAGGAAGGTGAATTTGTTTCATAAATAAAAGTTGTATATTCAATTCAACGAAAGAAAAAAATGAATGGCACAATTGCACATTTCAATATACTACAAATTAAAGATCTTCTAAATGCATTTAATTTAAACTATTAAATATTTAAATTTTAATAACAAGCCTTTTGAAAACGTAACGTTGAAATAATGAACATTTTTTATTTTTTTAGTTTTACAAAGTTTGACGCTTTTCATCAGTCTTTCACATAAACCAAAAGATATTGTGTATTTCTTTTCCACCTAAAATGTATCTTTTTTAACTTAGTTTTAGCTTACAAATTATAATTTTTTGGAAATTTAAGGATTCAAGTGCCAATTGTGTTATCTATGGCAAGTGGCTAATGAGAAAGCTAAGGAGGAACAAGAAAAGGGAATAGGGATTTGCATATAAAGTTGAAATTTGGACTGAGAAAGCTAACAGCTTGGTGTAGATTTTGATTTAATTGGTTTTATCTTTCAAATTCCAGCTTCTATGTAATATTCTTTGGTGACTCTTATTTTGGTCGAGGATTTTAAAATCCATGGAATTTGTCAAAATCCACATAATAAAAAACTTGAATTTTTTTTTTTTCCCATGAATTTATACAATTTCACTTGTTTTAGTATAAGAGTAAAATCTATGGATTTGAATGACATTTTTATTATAAAAATATAATTTATAAAATTCTTCATTCTTTCAAATAAGAAATTACTCAAAATCTCAATGCTTATGTGAAATTTTAAAAACCTTTGAAATGAGAGATTATGATAAACATTAGATTTTTAACAATTTATAAATTTTATTTTTTTTATTTGCCAAACGAGTAATTTATATTAAATTTATGAATGATTCAAAATCGTTATTTCGAAATCTTGTACCAAGCATTCCGCTGGGTAGTCAATCCATGAGACTGTCCAAAATCATTTCAACAAGACTTGGTACGAGATTTTGAAAGAGCGATTTTGAATAATTCATAAAATTAAACAAGTCTAGTCAATCCATGATGACTCTAAAGTCTAGTCATATATAGTGGATGACTCTTAAGTCTAAAGTCTAGTCATTGTTGACTCTCAAGTCCTGAGTCTTCACCTGCGTTGTCCCTGTGAAAAAATTCATTCTCTTGAGTCTTAACTTATATTATACTAGTCAATGTTTACTTGTTGGAGTACTTAAGCGAGAGTTGCAAGAATAAAGATTTCTAATTTCATCTTATTAAGTTGTTAGCAGAATTGTCATGACATGATTATAAGGGCACGTGATTAAAACAGGAAAAACTTAAAATTTTCAAAATCTGTAGTAATCTTGAATTGTTAAATCAAATGGATAATCGACAATATCTCATCTATAAATCAATCAATCAAAGGCTATAATCCATCTATTAAATAGAACATGTATATAAATATCACTTAATTGCCACTCAGAGTTATAGTTATAATAATTTCAAAAGTATACCATTAAATTCCTACTTGAAAGAGAATATCATCATACAAAAGGAGGAAACTCAACTATTCTCTATAACATACACAATCAAACATCCATAAATATCTATAACCATAAATTGTAAATGCGAAAATTTAGAGTTTAATTATTGCATTTCATAAGTACAAACATATCCAAATAATTAAATCATAAACCACTGCTGGGGAAGAAAGGTAAGGATGACACATCAAAAATCACTATCTTCATAAAAGCTCAACTTGCAACATAAAAAAGTAGAGAGACAGAGGTGAGTGCCTTAACTTAATGTGTGATACTAATCAATATATAATTTTGGTGTCATACAATCATTCTGCAACTATAAATGCTCATGCATATGCTAAACAAATAGATAAATCACATAATAATTCAAGAATAATAATTAGTAGATAGGAACCACACTAAAGCTCAATTTGGAGAACCAATCCCCCCCTATCTAGCACTCTGAATTCCAATAGCTTTCTCTTATATATATTCCAATAAATAGCATTTTGCCTTCATGGCCCAAGCTGAGTAGCGCCAACCCAATTGGCAAACAACAACGAGAATAAGTACTTTAGTAATCACTCTAATCATATGCTTATTGACAACATATATGTAATTGAGAATTTGAGTATATTATTATATATATTTGTAGTAGAAGAATAAACCGAAATATATAAACAACAAGAATTACAAAATAGGAAGATTGAGAGATTCTAGACTATGATTAGGAATATACATTAACATCCCTTCTCAAACTGAAAATGGTAAGGAAGCAGCCTGAAGAAATAGTAAAACCTAACCAACAACCACCATTAAAGCAATATGAAAATAAATAGAATAACTTACACACACACACACACACACACACACACCATAGAATAACAACCACCATTAAAGCAATATGAAAATAAATAAGATATGTACTGTAATTCATATATAGTAGTTCCCAGGCTTAAGTATTTTGCTTCTGCATAAGACTTAGAAATAGTTGTCTACTTCTTTGGCTTCCAAGAAATAAGTGATGAGCCTTAGGAAAATGCAATACCCAAAGAGAGACCTTCTAGTGAGAGAACAGGCAGCCCAATTTGCATCTGAGTAGGGAGATAGCTTGAAAGAAGAATGAACAGGAAAATACAATCCATAGGAAGGACAACTTTTGACATACCAAACCACATGAGTGGCAGCCTCCTAATGAGACAATAATGGAGCACTCATGAAGTGACTAAGTTATTGAGTGGCAAAGGTGATATATGGCCTTGTGATATTCAAATAGAGCAATCAACCTTTAAGCCTTCTATATTAATCTGGGTTCTCAAAAAGTGGATTATATGTATTTGCCAATTTGATGTAACAGGGAAGTAGAGTTGCAACAGATTTGGCCCTCTTGATATACCAGTGTCTTAAAGTATATCTAAGACATATTTCATATGGTTAATATAAAGGCCTTCAGTTGTCCTTGCCATCTCCAAACCAAGGAAATACTTGGCTGGACTAAGATCTTTTATAGTGAATTGAACATTCAGGTACTTCTTAACTTGTATGATTTCTTGAAGATTTGAACCTGTCACTAGAACATCATCTACATAGATGATTAAAGAAAGGAAATGAGTTATAGAGGTTTTTGTGAAGAGGAAATGATCATGTGAAGACTGTTTTAAACCATAACTCTATAACTTATTTGTGAATTCCACATTCCATTAGCTTTAGGCTTGTTTGAGCCCATACAATGATTTTGTCAACTTATAGACCTTATTAGTTGGAATTGAGTAACCATTCGGAGGTAAGATATAGAGGTCTTCATCTATATATCCATGAAGAAAAGATTGTTAATATCAAGTTGATGAATAAGCAAGGATTGTATTGCTGCTATGGCAAGAAACAACTTGACTGTAACTAACTTGGCCACAAAACTCTTTGTGTAGTCCTATCCCTTTATATGGTTGTAGCCTTTAGCTACAAGCATGACTTTATACCTTTCCACAGTTCCATTAGGATTAAAATTGACCTTATAAACCCACTTGGAGCCAATAGGCTTTTTGCCTTGTGGTAAATCAATAACTACCCAAGTTTTATTGAGTTCTAAAGCATGAAGCTCCTTTTGCATTGCTTCAATCCAATTTTGATATGCATTTGCTTAATTGTAATTCTTAGGTTCTTGAATAGTTGAAACATTGGCTATAAAGGTCATATATGATTGATTAAACTGTTTATGGAAATAAGTAGGGTATACTTGAAAAGGATATAGGACAGAAGAAGAATGGTTGGATTCTAAATCAAATACAGTAATTGAAGAATCTTTAGTATGGACTAAAGACACAAAATCATGCATCCATTGGGGTTTTATTTTCTATCTAGTACTTTGTCTGAGAGGAAATACTGTGTTAACAGGCTATACTAGTAATGGGGCAGTATGCAAAGGATCTAAAGCAAGTAGTTATGTTGATGGTAAATCAGGTATTAGTTGTGTAGGTAAGGAAGATGGTAATGTGTCAGGTGTGTTTGAATCTCTGGAAGCTAGTGGTGCAGGACTATTCTAACTTGGTGTTAGATTATTTATTACAATAGGGTCAGTTAGATTAGGTAAACGAAAGTCATCAGTAAATGATGAAATAGGCAATACAACTGGAGAAACAGTAGGATCAATAACAGAAATGGGAGTAGAAGTTTTAAAAGGAAAAATATCTTTATGAAAAATGACATCTCTGGAAGAATATACTGCATGAGTATCTAAATCATATACTCTGTAAGCTTTTTGACCTGGTAAATATCCTATAAAAACACACTTATAAGCTTTTTGGTTAAATTTGCTTTTGGATGGCTTGGTGTTAGTGACAAAACATAAACAACCAAAGGTTTGAAGATTACTATAGTTAGGAGTATTGCTATATAGAACTTCAAATGGAGTTTTCCAAGACAAAATAGATGAAGGTAGTTTGTTAATGAGATGAGTGGCAATCAAGATGGATTCCCTCCAAAATTTTTGTGGTAGATTTGACAAAAACATCAAGGCTCTAGCTACCTCTAAAAGGTGTTGGTTTTTTCTTACCACAACACCATATTTTTTGTGGTGTATATGGACATGTCTTTTGATGCAAAATTTCATTTTCAGCAAAGAGGGACTGCATTTATTTATTTACAAATTATGTCCCATTGTCACTCCTAAATTGTTTGATAGTAGTATTGAATTGGTTGATGACCATAGCAAGAAATTGTTTAAGGAACATGAAGGTTTTAAGTTTTGTCCTTCATTAAAAAAGTCCAAGTAACCCTAGTATAATTATATACTAGGGTAAACATATAGTGACACCCTGATAGTGAAGGTGTTTTATAAGGTCCCCATAAGTCAATATGAACAAGTTGAAAGGGTTATGTATTGTGTATTTGACTTTTGGAAAAAGGAACTCTTTGTTGTTTGGCTAATGGACAAATGTCACATATTTATTGTGGTTTTTCTATAGCTTTAAAAGGTTTAGGTAAGTGAATAAGTTTATTTTCTGAAGCATGTCCTAGTCTAGAATGTAACAACGCAAAAGAAATAGGTTGAGTATGTGAGGCCTCGCCCGAACGCCCCTCTCCTCGCTCGTGGGGGAAATTGTGCCTTAAGGAAAGGCTAAGCGATTTTTAAGGGAGGTTAAAGAACGGGTTTTGGTGCTCACGATTGGAAGCGGCTATCGCCTCGGAAAATTGATTTTTTGATTTTGAAAAGGATTCAGGAGTCGCCACCCTAATTTATTTTTAATCGGAAAATTAAGAAAAAAAACTCAATTTGACTCCAATTTTATTAATCTTTTGATTAATTTACCCAAGGATAAAATCACTAATCTTCGAACCAAGTTTGTGTTCGGGGACTAGGTTTTTGGTTTTAAATAATCTCGATTTGGCATTTAAATTTGATTTGACTTTTGAAAAAGGATTTCAAGGATGACGGATATTGATGACAATTTATAATGCATGAGCATGGCATAATTATGAGACAGGAAAAATAAAAAGCAAGTATTTAAAGTGCGGGTATTTAAACATCCACAAGTAAAGGAGAGTATTTCCTCTAAACCCTTATGGGTATTAGGGAAATCACAAAATCGCTCCTTTACTCCAAAAATAATTAATTAATTACATTAATTAAAAATTTACATGGAAAGCATGAATTTACATGAAAAACATGAAAAATAAAAGGGGGAAGGGATTGGTTGGGATTTAGATTTGAGGCTTGAATTCAGATTCCAAGCGTGCCTACGTACCCCATTGGATGGGGATCAAAACCCACGTAGTTCGTTCCACTAATGAG